>APFE031633157.1:0-22191 GCA_000404065.3 Pinus taeda | reverse complement strand
CTCGATGTGATCTTTCACCTCTTGAACCTTTTTCTTCTTGATATGTCCTTCTATCTTTAGAGTTTGAGGAGTGGTAATTTCTTCCAGTGCATTACAAGATATGGTTGGATTCATTTCTTGATGCTCGATGTGATCTTTCACTTCTTGATCATTTTTCTTCTTGATATGTCCTTCTATCTTGATAGTTTGAGGAGTGGTAATTCCGGCCAATACATTACAAGATATGGTTGGATTCATTTCTTCTTTCTCGATGTGATCTTTCACCTCTTGAACCTTTTTCTTCTTGATATGTCCTTCTATCTTGAGAGTTTAAGGAGTGGTAATTCTTGCCAATGCTTTACAAGATATGGTCGGATTCATTTCTTCTTTCTCTGGGGTTGGGTCCTGGCGTATATCCTCTTCTTTTTATGTTTCTTGACCCTTTTCTTCCTCCTCTTCATACTCTATGTAAAATAATTTATTCTTAGCACACTGACCTTTAGTGCATTTGCTATCACAATTGTAACAAAGCCCTTTTTCTCTTTTTTCTTTCAATGATTGTTGTGTAACCCTTGTAGGTTGTGGAAGGCTAGGAGAAATAACAGTTCCATCTTTATAGTTGTGAGGGGTAGAGTTCCTTGTTGTCATAATTTTGCTTTCCGCTTTGTAACAAAGCCTTTTTTCTCTTTTTTTCTTCCAATTGTTGTGATGTTGCTCTAAACAAGGTGTTGTTCTTTGTATCCTCATAATGTGCTATAATTTCCTCCGTGAAAATTGACCACGTAATAAGTTGTTTAGGAGAACAAAGCCCTTTATACCATAAAAATTGATCTGCCTCTAAATATGAAGATGTAATACATACCTTTTGTAATAGTGGTACACCATGTAGATCAAAATATTGCTCCATCTGTAGTATCCAATTTACGGATCCTTGCCATCAAACTTCCTCATATCGCCTTTTCTTGATTTTAGGAGTTCGATCTTGAAATGACTGTAACTCTGTAATTTCGGATCTTCCAGTTCTGAAATCGCGACTTGCAGTAGTCCTCTGCGTCCTCTTTCTAATGCCACCAGTCTGATCGAAATTGGATTCTCCAAGAAAGTGTTATGCACAATCTCCGAAGATGACCTAATTATATACCTTTTAAGAAGAGTGAACTTGTATGAAGTGCCATGTGTCACTATTTTGACCTTCAGATTTGAAAAATATACACAGGAAACTACAGTTTGTCCTCTTTCTGTAACTTCTTACGAAATTTCAATTTGATGCTCAGAGAGACAGTTATGATGATTTTCTCCAAGTCACCTGTTTAGAATGTAATTCAGGAGTCTACAAAAACCCTATCTTCCTCAGATCATATCTCCGCAAATGTAGCGAGACAAGTTCTGAAATTCGGATGTGAGCTTCATTGCGATTTCGGCTCAAATGGGGTTTTTTTTTTTTTTTAGCTTCTGAAACGCCGCAGAAAAAATGTTATAGCGAAAATGCCATGATGTCTTGTTTGGAGCAGCGAAAACCCTAGAATCCAAAGCTCTGATACCAAATGTTATGAAACCAGCTCACAAAAAGATAGAAAAGATAGATCAACACCTTAGAAATAAGCCTCTTCGAGGGGGCAACCTCCTTTACATTACACAAAAGAACAATTATTGGATGATACCAATGACAAGACCTCCTTTCTATATATAGGAGTCTAAGGGTTTATAATATAATCCGAGTCAACATAACAATAATAATGTAAGGGCATAACAATAACAATAGTGGGCTTCTATGGGGCACAATAATAACAATATGGGGACTACATGGGCACAACAATATAATAAGGGGGTTATACTAATAACAATAAAGGGTTAGACTAGTAGTATAGGGACCTAACAATGAGCCATAGAATATATTGGTTGTGATGGAGCATATATTCCCTCGAACAATGACAAGTATGTCTAAATACTCAAGCCAACATATCATCACCTAACAAAACAACAAATAATGTGAAAGAGGTGAAAATGCAAGTGGGTGAGCAAGGTACAAATGTACTTTTGATGCATAATACCCATAATTCCCAAAGTTTTGAAAGTTGTTGTTTTAATTGAACTCGTGATCTTCGCACATATGATTTAAATGTTAATGTCGACTAATCACACTTTATCAATTCATTTCCATGTGCTAATGCTTGTAGCATCCTAGCATTACACTATAACAACATTGACATACTAACCTACAATGTATTAGTGCTCAACTTCTTTATCTCTAATGTGCACAAATTTCTCTTCTACACAAACATATTAAAGTGTATAATTAATTAAAACATAATAATAGTTTAGTAAGATGTTAATATAGAAGCTAGAGAAATATATATATATATATATATATATATATATATATATGTTTAAACCTACATAGGTGTAGAGCCTTTGTATGTGTGAGGGAAGGTATTTGACCTTCCAAATTTTATTTCCCTCCACCATTAAAAGGCTTTAACACCATGTCTTATAAGTCAAATGACACAAAAAAACTTAATAACTAACTTTCACATAGATGTGCTCATTATTTAAGAATTTGAACAATCATGCTTTATTTAAATTAAGGACAATAAGATGATTTCATTTCTTTAATGCTAGAGTTCTAAATAATCTTGTTGGATTGTGGAAATTCTATATGTGTGTATAATCATTTGGGTTTAGTTGGGGTGGCTAGGAGAAATGTTGTTATCCTCCGTTCAAACCTTGCATGTGACATGTTGAGCTCATAATGAATATTTCTTGTAACAACTTCAAACCTTATTGTTTGAATTGTCCCACAAGGACCAAAGTATGTATATTCCCCTTATATGCATGTGTATGTGTGTGTTTTGAGCTATAGTTTATTTGCTTACTTTTATTTTATTTTTTGTTAGAGGATCAACAACTATGCTAGTTTCGTACTCGCGTGATATGGGATCGATTCTAACCGCTACCACTATAACCCCTTGGTGCCTACATATGCCCCATCTGCCGATATGGATAAGTCAGGGGATTTGAACCTTGGATCTCTTAGTAAATAACACTTCATCTTCATGACATTTTCCAATTGTACTGCACCCCCACAAAATCCCCCCCCCCCCAAAGGGTAATTTATTTACTTAATGTTATTTCTGAATAGCCTTGTTGGATTATCAAAATTTATTAGAAATAGTTCTCATTTTCCATGTTAGGGAAGATCCATGTAATATGCACAATAGGATGTGTTCCATTATGTTTAACAAACTACATAATATTGTATAATCCATTATGGTTAGCACACATAGGACAAAGGCCCACAATATCCTTAGCCTACGTCTCCATTCTTTAAGTCTCTTCTCCTACCACGAGACGAAGAGAGGCTTCTTGTGAGATGCTTCAACCAACCCACTGCAAGATTAATGCCTTATAATAGGGTCTAATTGGTTGAAGGGAGGAGGGTCTAAATGTACAAATTTGCGTTGTAAAGTTAACTAAACCAACCTAAAAGAACACTAAAACTTAATGATTTTTGGAAAATAAATAATAAAAATTAGTATACTTTAATTATGTTAACTAGAAAAATAATTAATTATGCAATTTAGTACATGGTTAGATGGATTTCTGCACAATTGTGCTTATTTTCTTGTTGAACGGGGCTACAAATATGCCAATAAAATCCTCTAACATCAAGCAAAAGACTCAAAATTTTAATTAGATATGGCATATAAGTAGTCAATTTTGGTCTACTAAAAATATCTAAAGACTCAATCCAACATATCATCACCTAACAAAACAACAAAGAATGTGAAAGAGGTGAAAATGCAAGTGGGTGAGCAAGGTACAAGTTTACATTTGATGCATAATACCCATAATGCCCAAAGTTTGGAAAGGTGTTGTTTTAACTCATGATCTTCACACGTATGATCTAAATGTTAATGTCGACTAATGACCCTTGGTCAATTCATTGTTATGTGTTAATGCTTGTAGCATCCTAGCATTACGATATAACAACCTTGACATACTAGCCTACAATTTATCATTGTTCAACTTCTTTATCTCTAATGTGCACAACTTTCACTACTATACAAACATATTAAAGTAGATAATGTTAGTCTAGTAAGATGTTAATATAGGAGATAGAACCATTTAAATATATAGTTAGGTTTAAACCTCCACACTTGTAAAGCCTTAGTATGTGTGAGGGAAGGTGTTTGACCTTCCAAATTTTATTTCCCTCCACCATTAAAAGGGTTTAACACCATGTCCTACAAGTCAAATGACATAAAAACTTAACTACTAACTTTGACATAAATGTGCTCATTGGGTCATTATTTAAGAATTTGAACAATCATGCTTTATTTAAATTAAGGACGATAAGGTGTTTTCATTTTTTTTAATGTCAGAGTTCTAATAACCTGTTGGATTGGGGTGGCTAGGAGAAATGTTGTTATCCTCCCCAACTCGAGTTCAATCCTTGCATGTGACATGTTGAGCTCATAATGAGTATTTCTTGTAACGACTTCAAGCCTTGTTGTCTGAGTTGTCCCTGGAGGACCAAATTATGTATATTCCCCTTATGTGTGTGTGTGTGTTTTGAGATACAGTTTATTTGCCTAATTTTATTTTATTTTTTACTGGAGGAATCAACAACTATGTCGGTTTCGTACTCGTATGACATGGGATCGATTACGACCGCTACCATTATAACCCCTAGGTGCTTGCATATGCCCTTTCTTCAGATATGTATAACTCATGGGATTTGAACCTTGAATATCTTGGTAAATGACACTTCATCTTCACGATGTTTTCCAGTTGCACTACCCCCTAGGGGTAATTTATTTGTTAATGTTATTTCTGAATAACCTTGTTGGATTATTAGAATTTATTAGAAATAGTTATCATTTTCCATGTTAGAGAAGATCCATGTAATCTGCACACTAGGATGTCTTCCATTATGTTAAACAAACTACAAAATATCGTATAATCCACTATGGTTGGCACACATGGGTCAAAGGCCCGCAATCACCTTAGCTTAGGTCCCCATTCTTTAAGCCCCAACACTTACCACAAGGCTAAGGTATGCTTCTTGTGATATGCTTCAACTAACCCACTATAAGATCAGTGCCTTGTAATGGATTCTAATTGTTTGAAGGGAGGAGTTCTTACTGTTGTTCTATTGGCCTAAATGGAAAAAAATTGCATTGTAAGGTTAACTAAACCAACCTAAAAGAACATTAAAACTTAAAGAAATTTGGCAAATAAATAATAAAAATTAGTATACTTTAATTATGCTAACTAGAAAAAATTAATTATGCAATTTAGTAGCTGGGCAAATGGATTTTTGCACAATTGTGCTTGTTTTATTGTTGAACAAGGCTAAAAATATGCAAATAAAATTCTCTTGACATCAAGCAAAAGACTAAAAAAAATCATTAGATATGGCATATAAGTAGTCAATTTTGGTCTACTAAAAATGTCCTAACCAAACATATAAGTATTTTTAGTTTTAACAATTGGTTGGGAGGTTTATGTGTAAAAGTGCTTGCTGCCCTATTTTAGCAGGTCTTAAATTTCTCCAAAAATTCAAAAAGCAACAAGCAAACCCCTTGACAAGTCACCCAAAAGTGTTGGAACAATTCTAGATGTTAGATCTAAGGGTGGGAAGTTCTAAACCATAGAGTGGTCAAATAAAACCAACTTTAAGCCTTGGACTTGCACTAAATTTAAATTTCTAGCAAGCTAGAAAGTCTCTTTTGGAGGTCTTGGGATAAAAAACCCTTGGCTAAATAACCCAAAAAAATATTTCAGCTTTTAATAATAATTTAAAGGTCTGAAATAAATAATTATAGGCTACACATTTAAGATAGAATTTGATAAAATAGATTTGAGCTAATACAATGTAAAATTAGGAACTCACTTAATATATAATGTTTCGTTGAATAATTTTTTGGTGAAATATATAATCTATAAAATTATAATAGCAACTCGTGCTTACACAAAAAACTAGACTACTAGTCTAAAATATGCAAAACTACTCAAGGAAACCAAATATATCTATCCCTTGGTTAAGATTTTGAATTATGCACATTTTCTCCAAAGGCTTACTAGCTAAAAGGATGTGACAACTAAAGTAAGTTAGTGAGATAAAAACATAAAATAAAAAATTTAAAGGAGAATTTATTTTAGGAATTTCTGTAAGTAAATTGCTGAGAAGGGAGATTTTATATTTATTATTTCTTACCACTCTATAGGATTGCAATCAAAACCCTCTTTTTTTCAACTTTCCCTTGAAGACTAAGAACGAATGAGGAGTCAGGGGTGAAACTATCCCATTCAAACTAACCTAGAATAATTTGCAAAGAAAATCCAATCCCACTAGGAGGATCTACTCCTTCGAGATGCCCCAATAGCTACAGTAATAGTGCCATTAATATCCTACAACTCTGGTTGAAAATTCTCCCTAGAGGGGTTGTCCAACAATTAGATTGTCTTCGTGATGGTAGTTAAGGCCAATATGAGAATCTCCCCTTCCACGTCACCATATGCCCCTCAATGGATCACTACAACAATTATGTGATAATCAAACTTATACCTACAAGTTAGTCTATTAAGTATAAATTAAAGGCTAAAGCTAAGAAAAGAAAGCATAGAAGAATCAATACAATACACAATAGAGAGATTATTTTGCATAATGGTTTCTTATTGCAATAGGATAATTTATCTCACAGTCAACAACCTGTAATGGGAGGAGAGGCTACCAATTTATAAGTTTCATTGTTAATGGGTAGTTTTCCTCCTCCACTATAATAATAATATTTGACTTGTCATCCACAGTTGATTAGGAGATTGTCGACTCGTGATAAAATAATATTTTAATACATTGGATTTACCCACATAGTGGGTTGAATTTCCTCGCCACCTCTAAGAAAGTCAACACTCCATAGGGAAAGGGTTTGAAAGTAAACAAAATTAAATACTAGTGGTAAAATTTGCCCCAACATTCCTCTTATAGCTTGACTTTGTCTTGAAAAGAGTGTGATCATCCCTAGGAATTCACTACATGAGTTTAAGATGAATTACCTTAACTTGTAATGGCTATTTCTTTATCCTTGTCCTCATATTCTTGGAAAAAGAAACCTCCAATATCTATATTGACCTTTCCAACAACTATTGTTTAATTAACTTGACTTTTTATACATTTACAAATTAAATTTCCAACTCATCAAGATCTCTAATGCCCTGCCCACTTAGCCAAGCATTCCACATCTGTTGGTGTATCTCCAACTGAACCTCAAGCCTTCTCTTATACTTGTCCTATTGAGTCTTCAACGGCCGAGATTAAGTCCCTAATCAATGGCTAAGATTATATTTATCTTGACCCTCGTCATTTAGAAACTTCTCACCTAGGTTTTTTTTTTTTCATTGGAAAGATCTGTAACTTTTCATTAATCATAGGAAAATTACATATTGTAGATGTTGTTGCATATGCTGTATCCTTAGTCACCACAGACTGATTCAAAAAATGACACAAAAACTATATGCTGGCCAGATACACCATGCAGGGCGATTTGCCATAATATCAGTTGTAGAAGTCTGTTATAAGCCTATACATAAGCCACACAGGGCACTTCAATATAGAAACTATCATATATGTCTATGTACATTTACAAAAATATTCACGTTTTTCAGTAGTAAAACAAAAAAAAGCCTGTGATCAAGGGCTCATGACCCTTTGGTAGTGATGGTCTATATATAGATGATGGAAATAGCAGTATTCATTTGACCCCCGCTGCTCCCGAATCATCCACTCTCCTCTAGGTAGTGCCGAGGCCTCCTTGGATAGTTGGTCAGCACTGTTGTTATGCTCCCTGTAGATATGATTGCAAGAGATGTTGTTAAATTGTGCCTTGAAAATATTAACTTCATTCAATATATTACTGAGTGTGTGTATGTGACATGCAGTAATATCATTGAACTAGTTTATGATGATCTTTGAGTCTCCAAATATATTTAAATTGATGCAATGGTGTCCCAAGGAGAAATGCAGTAGGTGTCGGAGGGTAATGAGTTCAGCGAAATTATTCATTCCAACTCCTAAACCCATCTTTACTTTGTAGAAATGTTGAACACTGATATAAAGAATGAAACCATCACCACAGCCCCGCTGATTAGCAACGCCATCAAAAAACGACCAAGGTGTGCTTTTGTCGATGATAGGAGGTGCGTGTGATCTGTGCTCTCTCGGTGGCAGAGGGTCAGGCATTTCATTATAAGTTGAAACTATACCAACCACAATGTGTGGCCAACACGCTAGTCTATTACTTCTCACCCAATTTTATATTAATACCCATTAATATTTTAATTTTCCAAAGTTTAGACTTAAGAACTCCATTAAAAATATTAATTATTTTAATATCTCTCCAACAAGATTGAATTTGCCAAAACGATTTCTGGGTTTTGGAGATCTTATGTGCCTTAGCCTCTCCAACAATTTTCTGGCTAGATCACATCCGATGCTACCAAAAATCAACAAAAAAATTATCCATTTGTTTCTTTTTCTCTCGAGGGATTCTTCGAGCAATATTTTAAAAGGATCTCCTACTCCCCCATCTTTCTTTTCTTTCAACATGGAAGGCTGTTGAGTTCTGTGAGGCCGGCCTTACAGGGGTTCAACCAATTCAAGTCCTAAATCCTTATAACCCAACATCGGTTGTGACATGCAAAAAAAAAATAGAGAAAGCACATACCTCTCTGATACCACTAATCTAGATTTATGCAGGAATGAAATGAAATATAGAATTAAACAAAAACACAAAGCTATAGCGAAAACTGAACTTCAATTCATTAATAACAAATACTCAAATTGTTTACATGCAGAATGGAAATAAACTAGTTCGAGCGATGGTAGCTTATTTCTGAGAAGAGATGTGACAACTTAATGCCTTATGAACCGTGTTACAATGAGGCTCAGAGCCTTTTTGTCATCAAGAGGAAGTGTGAAATCCTAACCCTAGGAGAAGAAGCGCTAACGGATTTGGGCCGCATTGGGGTAAGTTGGACAACTAACTTCCTAGGGTCATAACTTTTGCATACAGTCTTCATTTGGCTATCATAATACCTCGTTTTAAAGATATCCACGAGGATATGTTACTTCAACAAACAAGACTATATTGTTGATAAAGGGTTGTTGAATATGTTACTTGGGTCAAAGGTATGTGCTTGCATATATTGCTATGATATTGAGTTGGTTATGGTGCATAAATATATTATGTGCATATGATAGTTTAGTCGACTTTGTTGAAGAAGTGACATGAAGAAGTTGTGATGCATTAATGGAAAATGTTATTGTTGATCATGAGGAATGAATGCTCAGTTATATGGTCTTATGTTATTCATATAATGTTACATGATCCTGCCATTATGTTGGTGTATTTAATCATCACAAGTGGTTGGAAATAGTATGGGGTGGAGCATTTTTTTTTTTAATATTCAAAATTTGAAAAGGTGTGAAATGAATTGATGGAATGTAAAGAGACAAAACCATTCACTTCATACTCAAGTTTAGAATACCAACAGTCACCAAATATTGCTTATAAAAATGTGTGAGGTTGCAAGGCTACATGTTTAGAGAGATAAAGAACATGTGAGATGATTTGAGTTGTTTATTACTTCACACATATAGAGCAGATGTGAAGCAGATTTGAGGAGAAGAATAAGCAGGAACAAAGATGGAGGTATGCAGATTTAAAGACCAGGTAACCAACACATTGTTGTTTCTTATTTGTATCAGGGGATTGTAGTCTCCTTTGAAGTTGTATCTTGATAAGTAATAGGTTGGATCATGTTGAGGTAGGAGCCTCTTGTGGGTTGTATCATGTATAAAAATTATGGGAGGTGGAACTTCCTTGCATGTTGTAGCTTGCAGAAAAATTCAGGTAGTAGCCTCATGTAGGTTGGAGATTACAGCAAAAATCATATGTAATAAGGGAGAATGAGCTTGCCTTTGCATCACAAAAATTCGTGGTTTCTCCCTTTATGGGTTTCCACTTCTATTTGGTGTCCATATGTGTTGTTGTTATGTGATGATGTGATTTTATGGTTTACTTATTATTTGTTGTTCACATATTAAATTTGTTGCTCATAATGTGTTAAGTTGTTCATTTAAATGTTAAGTTAATCAATTTAAAAGAAAATAAATTTATGTCCATGAATGTTCTAAACTGATTCACCCCCCCATTAGTTTAGACAAGTTTCCATCAAAAGCATATTTAATGGTGGGTTTGATCAAGTATGACTCCTTCATAAAAAAAAATGTGTACTATCTCGTTTGATGTGGACATTGTTTTTCATGAGTTTATTAAATGCGTTCCCCCTCACCACCCCCCCACCGTCCTCCCCCCCCGCCCACCCTAAAAATTTATGTTGTTTGTTTAGTTATTGTTGAATCATCACCACTCTTAACCTTGTCTAAAATTTGAAGCCTTTCAAAAGATTAAAATCTTAATCCTAAGATGAATTACTATAGTCTAATTTTGAATTGTATTTCTTAGTGTTATTTATAAGAAACACTTTACAAATTTGATTCTAGAATACAATGAGAATAACAACTTATCTTGAAGAAATCAAATTTAAATACACAAAATTGGAGGAATTTTTAATGGTGTGCTTTTGGAATTATATACTTTATTGTATAGATCTCTTACAAAGAACATGATTTCATAATAGAGTATACTTATGTGAAATGCAACACCTTTAATTATTATATATTTTTATTTATCATCTATTTAAGAAAATTTTTAAATGCCAATATAAAGCACTTTTACTTATCCATGGTTATATCTTCTTCCTAAGTTACTTTGTTATATGAAGTGCATATAAATCCACAATGTTCTTACATGCTTGTTTTAGAACTAGTTATGTAACTTCTCTGCTCTCATTACTTGTGTGCATTGATTTATTAGCTCTAGAACAAGGTTACTAGATCCATGGAATGCAAGTCGAGGGCATAAATCCGAACCTAATCACTGCGTTTAGTGTATTTCCTATGTGCATTGATTCATCGCCAAGGTAAGAAAATAAAAATAAATACAAGTTGGGGGCATAAAACCCAATCAATGACCATTTTCAATGTTATTCTATATGAGTTGATTTATTGGCTCTAGAAAAAAGTAAATAAATCCTTATAAATAAAATTCCAAGGCATAACTCCCAATTGAATTACCGCTCAAATTGGTTCGAATCAATGGTGGGAAGTGAGGAATTTTCACCATTGGGTAAGGTTCCATTCCCATGAAGGCCTAACCTGAAGCCATGGGGGTAGCTTTAGTTAGTGGTTAAATTCGTGATTGTAATTAGAGAGTATATTAAATGATCATGTGACCCATGCACACAGAAGTGGATCAAAGCTCACCCCTATGTCCTTCAATGTAAAGTGGGGTCTTGGTGGTTGTCATAACATCTACTCTCAAATCCAAAACCATAGATTTCCTTCCCTCATCTCCTATGCCTCAACCCATAAGATGGGGTTTGCCTCATCCTCCCCTTATCCTTCCTATGTCAAATCCATAGTCTCCTCCCTTTACAAGCCCCCCAAGTAGCAACGATCACGATTTGTCAAAAATATGGAACAAATCCCTAAAGTTTCAATTCATGCGCCTTAGTATTGATCAATTAATCTTCATCTAGCTATGTGAGGATTAATGGGCAATTCATATGAATATGGCCCTCTCCTTGAAAATTGGCAAGTTGGGTGGAGAAAAACTGAAAACTACTGATTAGAGGTAAGATATGTTTATGCTTATGAGTATAAGGATTCTTCACTTTTCTATTTGAAGTAAAGGAAGACAAAGACTTGATAATTAGAAGCAACCCATACTTCCTCAAAGCCCAAGGACTCTATCTAAACCATTGTGGAATCCAAGATTCAACCAAGAGAATAACATCCTATCAGTTGTTCCGGTGTGGGTGAAACTCCCACATCTCCCCTCAACTGTTGGAACTAAGAAACCCTTAAGAACATAAGAATTTCCTTAGGAAAGTACATAGATTAGGGCTTAACTCAAAGAAGGAATGTTTTCATGTTATTGAATCTTTGTATAAGTAGACTTCTAAAAAAGGCTTCTCGAAGCTATTCAACTCTCTCTAGATAATTGGATCTTTATCCAACTAGTAGACTATGATCAACTCCCATTCAAAAGTAAACCCTATCATGAGTATGTTAATTTCTCAATGAACTTACAAAAGGCGTATTTTGAAGACAAGCAAATGAAACAAGGGGAACAATGTCAACAACCCAAAAGGGAAAAGACCAATAGTAACAAAAACAAATCAAATCAACCTCCCTCGAACATTGCCCCTCCACATAACTCCCTTGCCTCCAAGAAAAATCATCCATCCAAAGAACCCAATATACCATTCCCTCAACCACACACCAAGAATAGATATGATTCCCTCTCCCAAGTGAATGATATGGAATAAATTTAAATACCCTCTATTTCCAATGAAAAAAAAAAGACAAAATGCCTCTTTTGGAAATTGTCCCTCTTTACTCAGTAGAAGTTTCACTTGTTCCTTCCCAACCCATAAGTCCGTCCAGATTCAAAAACATCAAAACCCTTGTTCATGGATATCCTCCTTTTTACCTCCTTTTTCAGGATCAATCTTTTGGAAAAATGAATCAACATAAGAATTTTAAGAATAAGAAGCAATCAAAGATTCAATAGCTAGCAGATAGATGAAGAATCTAGGAAGAAAAACCAATAGAGAAACAAGAGAAGCAAAAGAAGACAAAGATAAAGGAATGGTTGCCAAACATACCATAGAAGGAATATTTAATATGAACACAAAAAGTAGCAAAAACCAAGGAGTTCAAAATCCTTAGATAGGGGGAGACTCAAACTCTAATATTAAATAATGAAAGTTATTTCTTGGAATTGTAGAGATTTGGGGAGTGAGTGAAAGTTGAAAATAATAATAAACTTAATCAATATATAAAATCCCTAAATAATTCTACTTCGAGAGACACAAATGAAGGAAGAGGTAATCCTCCAAAAAAGCAACAAAGCATGGAAGACAAGGCGAGAAAGAAAAATCAATTCAAGGAAAACATTAAGAGGAATATGCACAATTTGGTCCTCAAACCATTTTTAGTTCATCCAACAAAAGTATACAAGCCAATGGTTAGCTATCAAATTGGTTCATATCATATTTGACAAAGTATACAAGTTCATAAATATCTACATGCCCAACTTTTATCGAGATAATCTAGAATGTTGAAACTCACTCTTGAATCTAAAAAAACAAAGTGGAAAGCAAATAGTATCTTTATTAGGTACTTTAACACAAAGACACCCTTGGGAAAAGAAAGGAGGCTCCAAGGTGAAAAAATGGAGGGCTTAATTTCCTCCCTCGATCTTTATGACCTAAAGCCAAAAAAAGGAAAATATACTTGGACCAACAAGCATATCGGATTAGGGCATATTATGGCCAGGTTAGATCATTTTCTTCTACACAAATCTTTGAGACAATGTTGTTTCCCCTCTCTCACAAATATTTCCATGGGGAGGCTTATATTATCACCCAATTACTTTATCCATCCAACACAATGAGAATTACAATACAATCTCATTAAGGTATAATCCCATCTAAGACCAAGATCCAAAATCCTTTTATATAGTTTCAAAAGAATAAAACCAATAGGTTGAAGGGTTTCTATTGTATACATGGGAACAAAGGATCAAAAAAGTTAGTAAGGATGTGATTAATCCGAAAGACATTCTCATTTGCAATATGGACCACAAAAGTCTAAGATCTAACTTAATAAGGATTTAAAAAAATGGGCCAAAAACAAAGTGGAAGAGAAGGCCAAGCTGATAACATCACTAAAGCGAAATTTAGAACAATTTCAAGGGAATATGGAACTCTAGGCATTCTCTTGATTCCCTTCTTGAAGAAAAAAATATTTTTGAAAACTCGCAAAGAAAATTAAACTAAGAGGAAGAAATATAAAGGCTTAAATCTAAGAGTTAGTGGCCTAAAGTAAGACATAGAAATATGAGTCTTTTCCATAAAAAATCCAATAAGGATGGTAGAGGAACAATGTTAAGTCACCATATCCACACAGGAAGGAAGGGAAGTCTCAACTTATGAGAAAATTAGAGAAGAAGCCAATAGGGACTTTGCAAATTTATACAGAGAGTAATTAGGAGAAGAAGAAGAGGTTCAAGAGAAGATGCTGCAAAAATCCCCAAAGTTTGTCAACCAATTAAACCTAATGAAATATGGGAGGCATTGTCATCCTTCAAGTTCGAGAAGGCTCCATGACCAGATGACTTCTCCACTCATTTCTATAAGGTATGTTGGAATATGATTAAGGTGAACCTGATTATAATGATTTCCTATATTCACAAATTGGCTAAAATTGGGGGAGACATAAACTCCTCCTTTTTGGATTTGATTCCCAAAGAATCAAATCCGTCCTCTAACAAATTCAGATTCTGCCCCTTATCTTTGTGCAATGTATTTTAAAATCTTGTATTTAAAATAATTGCAAATTGGATACAATCTCTAGTACCTAAATTTATCCCAAAAACCAAGGTGGATTTGTCCAAAAGAGGCAAATTTTGGATAATATTATTCTAGTGTACGAAACTATACATTTAAGTAGAGATAAAGGGGAAAAAGTAATGGTAATCAAACTAGATATGGCTAACACTTTTGATAGAGTTAGACACAAATATCTGTTAACTGTCATGTCCATATGTGGTTTCATCCCAAAGGTAATAGGGTGGATATAAATGTGTATAAGCTATCCTTGGATATCCCCTTTGGTCAATGGAAGTGAGTTGAATTCTACTAGGCCTCAAGGGGTATTAGGTAGGGTTGTCCTATTTCTATATTTCTATATATTGTAATGTCATAACCCCTCACTAAAATATTGGAGAAATAAATAATATTCGGCAATCTCTCGGGCCTTCTCATAACAAGGGGATTTAGAAATATTAATCATGCTTAATTCGTATACAATAACCTATTTATAGGAGGAGAATCTACAATTATAGTAGCCATATTCAATGAAGTTTTAGAGGATTTAATTCAATATTAAAGGGGGCTTGTAAATAAAAGGAAATCCTTCTTTTTACATGGAATATGCGCAAAACTAGACAAACAATAATACAACACATTTTGCAAGTATAATCTCAGGAGGCCTAGTATTCATTTAGATATATAGGAATACCCATAGACCTTAAGCCCCCCCCCTCTCATCGTGACAACTGGTTATGGACAAATTCAAATTAAATATAGAAAAGTGGGGAACCCAGTGGGTCATCTAGTCCTCCTCAAAGTGGTGTTGTTCATGCTGCCTCTATACTAATTCTCAACAACCTTAACTTTACTAGGGATCAAAATAAGTGAATGAAACTAAAAAATATGTCACTTAGTTAATTGCAATATAGTAAAATCCCCAATTTCTCATAGCGGTCTTGGAGTGAAAGACCCCTCAATTATGAATCTAACATTTGGATGGAAACTTTTATGGCATTTAATTACAGATGATAATGATAGGTGGAAATATGGTTTGCAAAAGAAATATTTAACAATGTCAAGAAAAGAAGTTTGGATTATCCCCTACAAGTAATGGAGGCTCGCAAATATTGAGGCTAATATTGGTAGCAATCTCGTTAGTTGAATCCCATCTCTCTCAAATCCCAGGGAACAAAAAGCATGTAAACATTTGGAAAGATAGTATTCTTGGAAATCCTCATTTAAATATGAACTCTTCTCTTCTCCCAATTAGTCACGACTCTCAAGGAAAGTTGTTTGCTCATCATACAATATTTCAAAATGGAGATCATATGATTCCTGGATCGATTGAGCTAGATACACTATATCCCCCATCTTAGCTTCCTTCTTTCTTCCTTTCTTTGATGTCTTTTAGGGTGTGTTCTTTCCATTTTTCAAGAAGAAGACTCTAAAGTATGGGGAATGACAAGATATACAATCAAAATAGGTCATTAATCCCAAATATACCCTCTAGGCTCTCCCCCTTGCCCAAAAATTTGGTCCCAAGTATGTCATTATGATAGGATTCTTAAAAATAATATATTTTGTTGGACCTTAGTGCAAAATAAAATACTTACAAATAATAGCTTACAAAAATGGGAATACGAGGACCACCCATATGTCTTTTATGTGGCATGTAAAGTGAGAAATTCCAACATCTCTTTATAGAATGTGATTTTGCAAAGAGAGTTTGGTATCAAGTAATTCAATAGATGGCTCCTAAGTTCCTTTGGCAAGAAACAATCACTCAATATCTGAAAAGTGGCACAAGCATATAAGAGGAACTCTCAAAAACAATAATTTGTTAAAAAGAATCTGGCTATCCCTCTCAAAATATGTCTGTTTGAAGATTTAGCTATCTTGAAATAGATCAATATTTCAAGAAATCACCACAAGGCCCGAGATAGTAGTAGAACAATAAAAATCATTATTGCTAGAGTACCCAAGGAGAAAAGGGGTTAGTATCTAAAAGTTCCAAGAGATCTATCCCTTAGAAACTAGATGGGTAGACCAATTCAACATTGAACGATAAGAAGCCAAACAAACTCTGAAAAACAATCAATGACAATTAGCCTCTCAAAAAGAGAGTTTAAGGGATGTTGAAGGAACAAGTTTTTTATGTACTCTTCTAATAGAGCATCAAAATCTAATCCTATGGTGGTGTAGATGTGAGGGAGGGTGGGTTGGGGTGGGGTGGGGTGCAATATGTAGCTTTGGAGGAATAATAGAAAAATAATTCACATGGAATCTACGAAAACAACCCAACAATCAAGTTTAGTGGTATGCCTTGTGGCAGGATTAAACTTAGATTTAAATCTATCAATAAAAAAAATAATTATAATAGGAGACTCAATTTTTTTTATCCGCCATTTGAACCTGAATTCAATTCCAACAGATCTTAGAATTCTTCTAATCCATAAAAGGATCATTTTATGGTTAACCTCGTCCAAAAACAATAAAGCATCTCATGTCCCAAGATACTTAAACACCAAAGCAAATAGTCAGACAAACCAAGCAACAAGGAGTAGCAACAAAACCCTATGGGTGGACATTTCCATGTCCTTCGGTCTGGTTCCATGATAATAATTGGAACCTCAACCCACCTGCTTTGAGCTATGATAACAAGGAAGTAATGAGGAATGACCTGACAAGTCGTTTGATTGAGTTTATTTAGTGATGAGACATAACAACAAGTGGCAAGATGATCATGTCATGTGGAGGAGGAATCCATGTAGCGTCATCCTTAATAAGTGCTTGCTGCCAGCTTTAAGTTGTGCAAATAATTTGGGATGTACACCCGTCACATGGGATCTGCAATGGTATTAAATTGTTCGTGGGAAGCAAGGGATCAAACATGGTGCAACGTTAGAATGCTTCAATTGGAAATCATGGGAAGACTAGGAATGAGGTCCCTCACCCATGCAAACACTAAAACACTTCCTTCAAACTCACTTTAAATGATGGGGAATTTAATACTAGTTCAGTGGAGCAAGGATAAATATGCAAGGACCCCTTTCCATTTTTATTGGTCACTATATCGTAGAGAAAGATGGGGCATAATTAAAATTTAGGTGGTTTCATAAGGCCTTAAGTAAGCATGTTGGAAACCAACACTATGGAGTTAGAGTAGACTTGAAGCTAGTAGGATAATGGTGAGAAATGATCTCAAAAGAGGATGTTCAACAAGAAAGGAGGCCATAAATGAAGAGATATGGAAGCTCTAAGAAATATAGATGACCCTCAATGTGCAGATAGACCATGGCGCTCTCTTCAACCATGCAGATCATGTTAGAGCACATGAACTTGATCCAAAGGAAAAATGATGAAATCAATTTTCTATGGAGAATGATGGAAGAAATGAAACTCAAATATATATTACATTAGTCCCATCACCATCTTCAACCATTTTAGTCTGCCACCCATCAACTAGACTTGACCTGAATAATCCCCTAGTAATTCTAGATGTTGAGGAGGAGATGGCTAGTTTCAATGTAGGTTAAATTTCTTTCTGTTTGAATTTTTTTCAATGGTCATTAAATTTTGTAAAATTGAACTATAATTTTATAAAATCTTTACATATTACACTCTAAGATTAATAGGGCTAGGAATTGGGGGAAGAAAAGGGCAAATAAAAAGATACAATTAGGGATAGAAAGAAATATAAGGCTCTCTAGGCCCTGCTCAAATTGCTCTATACTTTCTTTGTATTTTCCCTTTTTATGCTAATATAATTTATCAGTTACCATTAAAAAAAGACTCAACTCAATTTCCATGCTGAATGATGTGCTTGTGTGGATTGATGTATTGTCTCTAAAACAAGTTATGCTAGTTTAGGGCATAACACCCAACTCAATCACTATTTTTAGTGTTTTACTTGAGTTTATTGTGTGTGCCCATATTGGATAATATTGAATAACTTTGGATTTTTGAATAGTATAACTTGAACCAACCATTTCTTTAACAACCCTGGGTTATATTTCCATGTAAAAAGGAAAAAAAAACCAAGGTCATGGGACTCATATTCCAATATGAATGGGGGGGGGGGGACATCACATTGGAGGTCACTTGTGATTAATTAATGGCTATGGTAATTGACATTGGCATTCTCAAAAGGCAAAGGAAAATAAATGGAAGTTAATTCAAACAAATAAAAGAAATTAGGAGAAAAGGAAGATGAAGAGACACGAATATGCATGCAAGGGAAATTAAAGAGAAAATAAAGGAAAATGAAAGAAAATAGGAAAGGAAAAGGAAGAGACACCAGACATCAATGATAAAAACGTATTTGAGAATCAGTGGACAACTTTTGATCAACTTTGGGATCATTTTTCAACTTTGATAGCTTTAGTTTTGCTAAGGAAGAAATTGAGCTCCAAGATAAAGAACAAGCAAGCAAGGAAATCAAGGGAGCGTAAGAGGAAGTTCGGACAATAGCAAGTAAGGGAAAAAAATAATTGTGGATTTGCAGGTAACAATGCCCATGTGTGATTTAGCATGCTAGGATTTGATGCATGGTATATCATTGGTTTATTGTTTATGTTTGCTGTCATTGGCATAGGATTTCCCTGGATTGACAATAGTGTACAACCTTTCCTTTTCCATTTCCTAGATAGCCATGTTGTAGTGCATTCTATGTTTTGGTTAAGCTTTGGATTTCTAGTAGATTTCAGATCCTAGTTGAGGTCGTCTCAGGAAAATTCCCAAGGGTTGAGGGTGGAGATGGTTTTCTATTGGAACTCTTGACAGGGGTGGAGATAGGAAAATTCCTCTGGGATATGGTGAAGAAAGTATAGGCATCCAAGCTTGTTTGGTTTTGGTGGTTTCTAGACCAGTTTAGGTGAAATCACTGTGGTTGAGGTGGTTTAGCCTTTGGAAGCCTTGGTTGGTTATGTTTTGGTTTATCCCATGTGATCCCACCTTCATTCTTGGAATATGGCATGAGGGTGATTAGATGAAAGAAAGATTTGGTTCATCCCAATCTATGGTCGGGTGATACGAGGAAGTCCCTAATTTGGTTGGCATTAAGCCTATGTTATTATGTGTTGCTTCGTATTGAGATTAATGAGCACTTGTATTGGTGATTGTGTTGATTTTAGGACTGGTTTGTCATGGCTTCATTCTAGGTAAATGCTAGTTATAGGAATGGTTAAGTGATGTGCTCTTATTATGGTTTTATTACATGGTTTGACATGTTCTTATTTATATATTTGAATACATGAGCTAATGTGTGTTGCTGTAGATAACAAGAGAGGGAAATAATCCTTCTTGATGATTCTATGATGAAACTAGATGCTATGTTTACACTATGTTTGTAGAAATGATTATCATGTATTTTCCAAGTTTGGATCAGGAGTAGGGCCTGGAATTAAGTATATAGACAAAAAACCCTTGTTGGTAGAGTTCTTGAAGGTTATGGGTAGGTCTGGGCAGTTGGGCTGAAGGCTAGCCTAAAAACACAGAACATGGATTTTGGCTACATCCTCTTAACTAGAGAATTTCAAATGTAGCCACATGGAGGGAAGCTTATGAGTGTGGCTAGAGCCTTCTAGACGCATGAAATGGCCTTCATGAGTTCAGTTGGGAGGAAGAGTGGGTGAAAAAGGTGGTTCCAACTTAGGGAATGGTCACCAGTTAAATTTGTTTGATGTCTGGGTGATCATTTGTCCTTGGAAGGTTGTAGTAATTTTCAGAATGGTAGACCCCACTTCCATAACTAGAACTTGGTTGTTGGGTCATGCATGGTAACTGTCATCTCATGTTTACCCTAGTGAGCTTGTAAAAGAGGGTAAATGTGGGGTGGGATGTTACAAAGTGGTATCAGAGCGAGGTTGCATCTTTGGACCTCGGGGTAAATGCATATTAGCATACATGTTTATAGGTTTGGCATGCATGCATTGTTATGAAACCAGCTCAAAAAAGATAGAAAAGATAGATCAACGCCTTAGAATTCAGCCTCTTTGAGGGGGCAACCTCCTTTACATTACATAAATGAACAATTCTTGGATAATACAAATGAAAAGACCTCCTTTCTATATATAGGAGTCTAAGGGTCATAACATAATCAGAGCCGACAATAACAATAATAATGTAAGGGCACAAAATAATAAATAGTGGTCTATGGGGCACAATAGTAACAATATGGGCACTGCATGGGTACATCACAAATAATAGTGGGTTGTAACAATAACAATAAGGGGTTACACTAGTAGTATAGGGGTCTAACATGCCCCTCTCTTCACAAAGCGTTGTCCCAACGCTTGAGTAGTTCTTGATGCTTCCGTGTAAAATTCTTGTCCTCCATGTGGAATCTTTAAGCTGGTAAGTTATTCACTTGATGAGATACTCTGAAATTGATTGATTCGTAGCTGTCGGGTTCTTGTTTCTGTGACTGCTCTAGGTTCCAATATGATTTTTCCTTCCTCTTCAATTTCTGGCAATATTGTTTGAATTAGGATCTTTTGCAGCTTTTGGATAAATGGCCATACTTCTTCGTCCTTCTTCCATTCATCCCTTGCTTTGTTTATCCAATCTGGTTGGATAATAGAAATAGCACAAAACAGTGCTTCCACATCCTCATCCTTGAATAGTCTTCCCATTCGGTAAGGTCGCCATTTTTTAAGTGCATATAGTGTTGCCAACATTTCCTTCTCATAAATAGCTTGTTTGAGACGTAGCAGTAAAAATGCCCAATCATCTACATCAAAACATTTTTCACTATGATGTTGATCTACCTGTTGTTTCATTTGATTTTGCACCAAAGTGGCGTTATCCTTTAGAAGTTGGAGAACTTGTTGTTGATGCTCGATGTGATCTTTCACTGCTTGAACCTTTTTCTTCTTGATATGTCCTTCTATCTCTAGAGTTTAGGGAGTGGTAATTTCTTCCAATCCTTTACAAGATATGGTCAGATTCATTTCTCGATGCTCGATGTGATCTTTCACTTCTTGAACATTTTCTAATATGTCCTTCTATCTTGATAGTTTGAGGAGTGGTAATTTCGACCAATGAATTACAATATATGGTTGGATTCATTTCTTCTTTCTCGATGTGATCTTTCACTTCTTGCACCTTTTTCTTATTGATATGTCCTTCTATCTTGAGAGTTTGAGGAGTGTTAATTCTTGCCAATGCTTTACAAGATATGGTCTGATTCATTTCTTCTTTCTCTGGGATGGGGTCCTGGCATATATCCTCTTCTTTTCATGATTCTTGATCATTTTCCTCCTCCTCTTCATATTCTATTGAAAATAATTTCTTCTCAGCACACTTATGACCTTTAGTGCATTTGCTATCACAATTGTAACAAAGCCCTTTTTCTCTTTTTTCTTCCAATTGTTGTGGTGTAACCCTTGTAGGTTGTGGAAAGCTAGGAGAAACAACACGTCCATCTTTATAGTTGTGAAGGGTATGCTTCAAATTTTTCTTTCCACTATGTCACAAAGCCTTTTTACTCTTTCCAATTGTTGTGGTGTTGCTCTAAAGAAGGTGTTGCTCTTTGTATCCTCATAATGTGCTATCATTTCCTCTGTGAGAATTGACCACGTAACAAGTCGTTTACGAGAACAAAGCCTTTATACCATAAAAATTGATCTGGTTCTAATATGAAGATGCAATACATACCTTTTGTAAGAGTGGTACACCATGTAGATCAAAATATTGCTCCATCTGAAG
>APFE031633131.1:95338-115670 GCA_000404065.3 Pinus taeda | reverse complement strand
TTTTGAGGCCCTAAACAACGTTTTTTTGGGGAATCCAGGGGCAACATGGGTCCATGCAATGGACCGATGTTGCTCGTTGCAACAATGATAGTGCTCGAATAGATCTTTCTAATGAGCTATTGTACGCGTCAAACGGAGATCATATGCTAAAGTTACGACCCCGAGAAGTTGATGTACCAACTTACCCCCAAACGGGGCCCACAGTTTGGCGTTTCATCTCCTAGGGTTAGGTTTTGGAATGTGAAGGGTTTTTCATTGTGTCTCAAACAATAAATAGGCCTTTGAGCCTCATTGTAACACAGTTCAGAGGCATGTAGCCATCACATCTCTTCTCAGAGATAAGCTACCATCGCCCTAGCTAGTTTATTTCCATTTCTGATTGTAAGCATGTTTCATTTAGTATTTTCCATTAATGAAATGAAGTATTATTTCCGCTGCATATTTGTGTATATGGTTATCTTTGTAATTTGTTGCGTTCCTGTTTAAATCCGGATCACGTCGACTGGAAGCAATAGACACGTCGGTTCATAAGGTAATGTCAGCTCAAATTATATGTACACAACCACTATAAATACCCTGTTGGGTATCCGCAAATGGGCAAAGATAGAACTCACAAATGCCTCTGAGATCTTCGCATGGAGGAGCAGAGCTGCAGATTAGGGCTTGATTGCACCTCGGTTGGGGTTTAGGTGCAGTCAATACCTCGCACAAATGGAGCAGAATAATCTTGGGTAATAGAGGTAGCAGTTATGTAAGGTTTGAACATTCTTTGCACTTCTATGAAAGGAAATCTTGTCATTATAGTAGTAAACTAACCTCGCATGGAAAGGAGCAGTCTTGACACAAGATCTCGATGGTTCTCCTGTAGTTGCCTAGGCATATTGGATCGCAGTATGAAGATGATCCAAGTAACGTATCTATTGCATAATACAAACAGTGATCATAATTACAAGAAGTGACAAGGGTCACATCTCGACATCTCTGCCTTAACATTCGGATCTGTATAGGCATATCACAATAGAATAACTAATGGCCTCGGCATACCTGTAAGGATCTTGGTTGGATGAAGAAGATCTCGAATGAAGGGACTATGTTGATGGATCTCGCATAGCAGTCTTGATATATAGATCTCAGTCACATCCTTATGGAAGTACAAACATCTTGTACATCAGTGATGTGGAGTATTAGATGATGCTCCAAAAGAAACAACGATCACCTCAGTGAAGAGTGTCAGTCTCATCAAAGGTAAAGAGACAAGGATCATAATCTTACAGTACAGTAAGGTGCAGTTATGATCTCAAGGTATAGAGATCATCTCAGCCTCAAGGAACAGTCATGGTGTATAATGCTCTCATCAAAGCAGTGACAAAGTTCTTGAAGATGCAATAGTTATCTCAGAGGTGCAGCAAGATGATGATCTCAAAAGTGTTCAAGCAAGTGGATTGATGTCTTGGTCTTGGAGTGGCAGAGTGTGTCAAGGGTCATGGTCTTGGTATTCGTCAATGGAATCTCTATAAGAAAAATTTACGCATGGGATTTTCCTCTCCAAGAGGGAGAGGTTTTGGCCCTAGCAGATAGCCAAACATTTGTGTTCTTGACTCTTTTGTTTTTTATAGCAGTTTGATGAAGTTAACTTACACATTCTAATAATCAAGTAAACAATAAGCCAAGATAAAGATTGCATAAACACTTCACAAATTGTTATCATGTATCAAAGAATCACCCTAATTATGGATGCCCTAGATTCTTCAACAAACTGCAATAGATTATATTTTAATATTTGTTGAAGGGATTTCGTAAATAACTTATTGTGAAGAATAAGTAGGTGAAATAAATCAGTTGTTGCAGTAGAATTTCAGCTTAGAAATTTTCACATGGGATCAGAGTAGAGATCCGGCAATAGGAGAGAAGAATTGACTATGGGTCAAAAGCATGACGCAGAGGCATCAACTCAAAGGGACTCACGCAGATTTCCAAAGGAGTGCACAAGGGGCATAGATCACGATTATTCTATGTTAGCTTCCAGATTGGAAGAAGAAGTCGCTTGCCTAGCAAGCTCTACCTCCTCTGAGGTTCGGTATATAGACAGTGGAGCTTCCTGGCATACGACAGGAATTCGAAAATGTTTTTCAAATTATCAGGAAGAAAGAATGAATTTTCAGATCACCATCGGAAATAAGGCAAAGTGTACCCCAGTAGGAAGAGGTACTGTAGTACTGGAAGGGGTATTGTAGTCTTTCAAACCGAAGCAGGAGAGTGGCTTCGAGCAACCAATGTGCTGCATGTTCCAGGATTGGGGATGAACTTGCTCTCCGTATCTCAACTTCAAAACGAGGGCTATGAGATTTTCTTCATTAACGAGAAAGTATATGTCAAACACCTGAGATGGAAAAAGAAGGCCCAAATTGGAATCAGAAGTAACAGGATGCATAGATTACAGCTAGAATCACCAATGGCACTTATAGGCAGCAATGGAGACAAAGATTTGAATGAACTATGGTACAAGAGGATGGGATACTTACACCATGGGGTTCTGAGAATTCTTAGGAAAACAGTATCAAGAGTTCCAAAACTTAGTACTGAACGAGATGATGTATGCAGAGGGTGCACTCTAGGCAAGTATGCCAAAGCAGTGTTTTCCAGAAGTAACAATAGAGCTAAGAGTGTTCTAGGATTGATATACTCAGACATCTGTGGGCCAATGTCCACAAAAGCTCTTAGTGGTGCCGAATACTTCATCACCTTCATCGATGACCATTCTAGGAAGACTTGGATCTACTTTCTAAAAACCAAGAATGAGGTTTTTGGTCGATTCAAAGAGTTCAAGGCTCTAGTGGAGAATCTGATAGGAAAGGAGATAAAAGTGTTGCGCTCAGACAATGGTGGAAAGTATGTTCACAAGGACTTCACTGATTTTTGCGCTAAGGAAGGCATCAGAAGAGAGTGGACTACTCCCTATAATCCGCAGCAAAATGGAGTAGCGGAAACGAAAAACGGGACTATTGTGGAAGAAGCTAGCGCAATGTTGTGTCATCAGGATATGCCCAAATTCCTGTGGGCAGAAGCATGCAGCACAACAGTATATGTCCAGAACAGGACTCCACACAGGGCATTGGGCAAAATCACTCCGGAAAATGTCTTCACCGAGAAGACACCTGAAGTCAACCATTTCAGGATATTTGGGAGTTTAGCATATTGCCATGTACCCGAAGAAAAGAGAAAGAAATTACATCAAATTGTTGATAAAGGATATCTTGTGAGATATGGCGAGAATGCTAAAGGCATATAGATTCTATCTTCTAGGGAGTAGGACAGTAGTAGTTCGACGGGATGTAAATTTCATGGAGGACAAAGATTTTAGGAAATCCCGAGAAATGCCTTCCGAGGAGCAGTCAAAAGATGATCCATTGGTCCAACCACTTCGACCAGTAGAAACTAGTACCAGCAATTCTCCTAAAGACAAAGCTTCAGAACAAGAGCAATCTCAAGAACAGGAAGAGTTCATAGATGTACCCACCACCAGTGGAAGAACGAGTGGGGAACTCCGACAGATTCTACGAGAAGTAGATAACTTCATTGGTGCACCCAGAAATGATAAAAGGGAGCGAAGACAGCCAGACAGATACCAGGCCCTAGTAGCTCAGGTTGGGGAACCTTCTAATTTTCAAGAGGTCGTTCAGCATCAAGTATGGGTAGATGCTATGGTGGAGGAATACAGTTCTACAATGGTCAATGATGTCTAGGAAGTGGTACCTACGCCTTAGGACAAGTCAGTGGTAGGTTCGAGATGGATCTACAATGTCAAATATGTTGCAGACGGCAGTGTGGAGAAATATAAAGTCAGGTTTGTAGCTAAGGGGTATGCTCAGAAGCAAGGGATAGACTACGAAGAAACCTTCGCCCCAGCAGCCGGGTATACTTCTATTAGAACTCTGATATCTCTTGCAGCATAGATGGGGTGGGAGATTCACCAGATGGCTATCAAGACGACATTCTTGAATGGGGTAATAGAAGAGGAATATACATTAAACAGCTAGAGGGTTTTGCGACACATGAGAAAAAATCTCATGTATGCAGATTAAAGAAGGCCTTGTATGGGCTTAAACAGGCACCTAGAGCATGGTACGATCGAATTGATGGCTACTTACAGAAAATGGGGTTCATCAAGAATGACGCAAACCCTAATCTCTACTATCTTGTCATAGAGAATGAGTCTCTAATCAAAGTGTTATATGTGGATGATCTTTTAGTGACAGGATCATCCAGGCTCATCAAAGACTGCAAGAAGAACCTAGCCACAGAATTCGACATGAAGGATTTGGGTTCCTGGGGTTGGAAGTTTGGCAGCAGAAGGGTGAGATCTTCCTTAGACAAGGGAGATATGCTACAGAGATCTTGAAGAGATTCAGGATGTAGGACTGTAGACCTATGGCTACTCCAATGATCACCAAATCGAAGAAGATTGATGCATCAGAACATAAAGACGCTAATCCCACCTTGTACAGGCAGCGTATAGGGTCCCTGATGTATTTGGTCAATACCAGGCCAGACATTTGTTATGCTGTCAACATCGTCAGTCAGTTCATGGTGGAACCCAAGAGGGCGCACTGGGCAGCGGCCAAACATGTTCTCAGGGATATACAAGGAACAGTCAAGCATGGACTATTGAACACCCAAGGCAATGACATCAGGCTAAGTGGGTTCACTAACGCAGATTAGGCTGGAAGTTCAGTAGATCGGAAAAGTACAACTAAGTACTATTTCATCATTGGATCAGGAATGACCTCCTAGTGTAGTATAAAACAGAAATCCGTGGCTTTGAGCTCAACTGAAGCAGAATATATGGCAGCTAGCACAGCTTCGTGCGAATCCATATGGCTTAAGAAATTGCTTGTGAATATATTCAAGAGAAGGATGAAAGCGACCAGGATTTTGTGTGATAATCAGAGTTCCATCAAGCTCTCTACAAATCTAGTATTTCATGATCGGTCGAAGCACATTGATATCAGGCGTCACTTTGTCAGAGACTGTGTCCAATGAGGACCAGTACAGTTGAGGTACACTCCTACAGGAGAACAAGTGGCAGACATCCTCGCCAAGGCTCTAGGAAGAACAAAGTTTGTTTATTTCAAGGAGAAGATGGGGATGGTGAAGAATCCATTTTAGTAGCAAAAATGGATAAGTGTCAAGAGTTACAGTGCAGCAGTTAGCAGTGGTAGTGTTATGGGCAGCATGATGCAGCATGTTAAGAGGGAGTTGCAGTACAGATGTAGCAGTGGCAATGGCAGTGTCATGGGCAGGAGTACAGGAAGCAGCAGTGTAGTGGATGTGGGGCAACAGGCCAAGCATCAGCATACAGGACCGATGCGGAGGATCAGTGTAATGCTTCTATGGTGAAGCATTGCTAGAGCACATTCCTCGCTAAGAGGGAGTGTTGCTTTTGGGTAGCATCGGATGTGCTTTAGCCTCGAAATTTGGAGGAGAGGCTACAGCATATGAGATCTCCAAGACCCAGAAATTGTTTTGAGAAATTCCAGCCGGATGAGGAGTTATTAAAAAAAATAATATTTTTAATGGATTCCTAAGTCTAAACTTAGGAAAATAAAAATATTAATAGGTATTAATAAAGATAAGGGTGAGAAGCTTCTAAGAGACGAGGATCAAGTCTGTTTGAATCTTAGCCGTTGATTGGAGACTTAATCTCGACCGTTGATTCATCAACAGGGAAAGTATAAGAGAAGACTTGAGGATCATTTGGAGACACACAAGCATATACTCAGTATCTCAAGGAAAATCGATTCTCAAGAGAAGGAGATCAATTTCAGAGGGAGAGTTGCAGGGTGGAGGAAGAGGAGGGCATTAGCAGCAATCAATGACTGAGGAGGAGGTGCTGCAGGGCCATTGAGAGATAGCGCAGAGAGAGAGACAATCCAAAGGAGAGACGTAGCCCTCATGCAAGCTAACGCAGAGGGACGCAGAGCCATTCAGAGCCCCGCTAAGCCACGCAGAGTGACGTAGGGGTGACGCGAGAGTGGGAGAAGGGTCTCCAAAGTGTCAGGAAGTTTCCAGGGGAAAGTCTCGGGTGTTTTCTTTCAGTTTCTTTGTAAAATCATTCCTTGTAAAAGCGATGGTTGTTGAAAATTAATAAAACCCTCATCTATTGCACCGGTTTTCCCGCATTGGGTTTTTTCGGGAACAATTGTCCAAAAACAACTGTGTTGATGTGATTGGTTCTTGTGCATGTATTTTCTCTGTGTAATTATGTGATAACTGTAGTAGAATTTATTTCAATATTTGCTGAAGGGATTTTGTAAATAACTTATTGTGAAGAATAAGTAGGTGAAATAAATCAGTTGCTACAGTGGAATTTCAGATTAGAAATTTTCACACCAAAAATGAATAATACATCCATTAGTAGTATAATAATCTACTTGGAAGCAAGTACACTATTTTATATATCTAAGTAAAACTGAGAAAATATGGGCATTAATAAAATTTCCTTCTCTTTCTCCTATTTTTTAATATATATTTAAATTTCTCTACAACATAGTATCAGATATCGTCTTTCTATCCACAAGGATATGAGAGACAATTTATTCACCTTTTTGTTATAGCACAATATTGTTCTCTCATTGCCCCACATGCTACAAGGACATCACAAGCAAGTCTCTATTTACATCAATTTTACTCACAATGGAAAGAAATGCAAACAGCCAATGTGGCAATGAACAAATACTAACTTACCACATAAAGGTACCAAGAAGCAAATGCATCCGTAGCAGCATATTGTAGTTGTGGAGTAGATAAAGGGTTCACTTCCCAATCTCCCAATCTTATATTTCTTGGCTTGTCCACCTACATTGCAAGAAGCCACAATGTTATATTCCACAATTGCAGTGTTTCTTACACTACAGTAAAACTGAAAATAAAGGTTAGCAATTGCTAGTCCCCTAATCTAGTTGTATTATATGATTGGATATTTTGTTGTATATTGTCCTGTTTTACCTTCAATGTATTGCCCAACGTTGAATCACAGAATTGTTACTAGATATACGATTTTCCTTTAGAAATCATTAATTACAATAATATATAGGAAACTGTCCATTTCAACAACTAACAGTGCTTATATGAAATGATGCAAAAAGATGCATTTTCCCCCCAATGTTTCTCGAGTTAGAGGCCTTTGTATAGAACCATACAGGTTGAATAATAAAGGCATTAACGAGTGATAATGCATTGGGGTATAAATCCCAATGGTTGCTTGACTTTGCAAGAAAACAGTTACTGAGGAGTATAGTGTGCCTTATCCCTCTCAATAGAATGCTTTCAAAATAGATGTGTTTTATTCAAAGGACAATTGAGACCATTAGATGTACTTTGGAGCAAACTGGCATGCCTAGACTTCAATGGCCAGAGGTTTACAACACAGTTGTTTAAATTCTTAACTGATGCTCTTCCAAAGTTTTGAAGGACATTACACTAGAGGAGGCATTCACAGGAAAAAGACATTCATTTGGTCATTTGAAAGTCTGTCACCAGCAGATTCATGTATCCTTCGGATAAGGAGAGGAAATTGGATATTAAAAGTAAAAAAGGAGATGTATGGACTATAGTGATGAAGCTAAGGCCTACAAAATATTCATTTCTAGCGAGAGGAATACTATATCATGTACAGATGTTATCTTAATGGATGTGGTTTTAACTTTTTATTAAAGATGCATCTAGCCATTCTACTGCTAAGCTGCAGCCTATGGTTACAGCTAAGAGTAGCAAGGTTGGTAAACAAAAAGGAAAAGAAAGTGTTAAATTATAAAATTGTTAAATTATTTACATGTATTACATAGCAACATATTTTAGGAGTAATATTAATTATATTTTAGGATTTCACAAATTGTCTTTGGGTTTTTAATATCATCAAAACTGTAAATTCTATGAATTATGTGTCTCACAAACTGGTATCAGAGCCAAGTTCCAGACTCTGCGGATCATAGGGCCTCTTTTAATCAATTTTTTTTTAGTTGAGCTTCTCAAGAACTCGACAGTACCCAGAGATAACCCTCTGTCTGAGCCTAGGAATGATATACCAGCTAACTTTCCCCAGACAAATACGTATTCCTCCGTTCTGCGCTGCAAGAGAATCATGCTTAAATCATTTTTGCATGCTTTTTCTATAGGAATGATAAGATATTATAGTTGATTTCTTGGAAAGGGAACTGATTTAAATCACTTAAATTCGAGGATTGCTATATCCATTTGAAAAATATATCTAAAGCCATAACTTAATGACTGTTGTTGAACACTCAAATTCTACAGTCAATCAAATTCATGCTGCTTGATATCTTAGGTTCATTTATATCACTCGCGTCAAGACCACGAATCTTAACCTCCTATCGTCGAACCCAGTGGAAGCAAAGACAGTTTCTTTGCAAATTTTTGATTCTGGAAATTTCCCGACAGCTAATAACACAAGATGATTTTTTCATGGGAGGCAATGGGACATGTGTCCGAAGACGAGGGTTGAAAGCTATGATGTGATCTTGGTGCCAGGTCGTGAGCAAGCGCTTACGTGGACACCATAACCATCTTACGGGTTGTCCAATTGAGTTTTATAAAAATAAATAAAATATAATAAAATAAATAATATATATATATATATATATATACCCCTCCCTTTGTGAGTTGTCGGCTTATTTTTAACGTCCACAAGGCTAAAGATAGCCTACGGGACAAATTGCTTCTTCATCTGCTTGATGTATTCGGCCCTTTTTCTGTGAAGCTTCAAAATAAATGCTCCCAACTTCTCGACAAACTCCTCAGCCAAATAGATTATCCCAAGAGCTAGCTGCCAGCGTATCTGCATAACTTTCCCTGTTCTCTTTGAAGGCCTCACATTCTAAAATGAAATGTTTTTTTGTTTCCACTTTTCCAGAAAAACAAAAAATGCATACTCTTTCCTCCCACACTTCCTTTGGCCTTTTCCAACACCCTGTTTCACAACAGAGTTGATGAGAATTAGTCCTTAACTGAGCAAGAAGAATTTTGGCTCTCCAAGAGATATTGGCATCTATTTATGTTTTTGGTTGATGACTATGAGTGGCATTAAACACTTCAATATAGTAATTTATCTTTCTTCCTAGCTCCTTATCCCAAGTACGCTTGTGGAACTTTTCCATAACAAAAGCTTTTATCTCTTTGTTGTTTATGGGACACACATTCAAGCAAATACTGCTCACCTTAAAAATTACTATAGGAACTTGGTAATCTTAAATAATAAAACAAATTTGAATTTGAGTCCGCCCTCTAGCGACATAGTCGAGCTCCACACAGCTGCAAGAAAAGAACGTGTTGATCGAGAGAGGGAGTGTTCAGCTCCTCGACGAGCCTGAAAAGGCAATGTTGTTGGCTTTTTGAATTTACTATTAATTCAATCAAATCCGATGCCCACTGCTTCAACCTCGTAACTTGTCTCATTTCTTGATGATGTAACTGCTCGTTGCCTAAAGAACATGAATAGTAGAGGCGGTGTTGGGTCAAAAAGTATGGCAAGGGGTAAAGCTCTTGGTAACATAATTTCCCCCCGACTGAATATATTTTTTGTCATTAAGAATAACAGGAAAATTGATATTTTTACCAAAAATTGGTAGAGACATTCTAAATTAATATGATACAATTTCCTCTGGTATTCTAAATAGCAATTTCATTAAAATTCGAAATTTGACAAGAGACTTTTTGAAAGAGAAACTACATTGGAAAGGGCAAATTTTCCAAGCAAGAAGGGTTGGGAGGATATGTGAAGAGAGGCCTCGACCCATAAAAGTCACCATGGCAAGCGTACAAGAAAAACGACAGCTTTTGGGAAAAAAGAAACTCTTGAAAGGCTCATACTTCTTCCTCGATGAAGATTTAAGCAAAAAACAACAAGAGAAGAGAAGGGATGAAGTGGAGAAAATTAGAACAGCAAGAAATGAAGGGAAAAGGGCATGGTTGTACAATGGGAAAGTCGTTATTGCAGTGTTTGAGCCTCCAAGCAAATCAAGACAGCAAGCTGACAATAAAGAAAAAACAGATAATTCAATAATAGAGACGAAAACAACAAGAGCAGCATGGACAAAAAGGGGTGGAGACTAAAATTTGAGTCTTATGTGCCAAACTGCGTAGCAGTCAAATCCTACCCAGGTCTACCTAAGTTTAGTTTGTTGGAATTGTAGAGGTTACCCTTCGAGGAGGGGACCTAGGTTACGGCCTATTGCGGAAGGTAGAGGCATAATTTGTCTCAAGGAAACTCGTGAGCATGATGGTTGCAAAACTCCTGTGTTTGACGGTTATTTGAAGTTGGCGGTTTGGAACAAGGTAGCAGAAAATGGCAAAGGGTATGGGGGATTACTAGTTTTAGTGAAAGAAAAAGAAGGCCGTCACATTCAGTTAATTAAAGAAGATGCAAATAAACAATATTTATGGTTGATAATATCAGAGAATGAGAATCACATAAGAATTGCAGCATGCTATTTTGCCCCTCAAGTCTCAAAAACTTGCAAAAATAAGGCGCTTGATAGCAAGGATCCATATGCAGTTTTAAAACAAGATATTGTCGTGTACTCTCAGCAGGGAGAAGTTCTTTTAGTGGGAGATTTCAATGCTAGAACAACAAATAATCAAGCTAGCATCCTTTGTTGCAAAGAGGATAACAATCCTATTTGGCTCACTGAAGAGGAGAATCCCCAATGGGTGAGGTGTTCAGAAGATGACAAAGTTAGAAATCATTTTGGAGATGAGTTGCTTACACTATGTGGGGCTTTCAACCTAATTATTTGCAATGGTCTAGATAAATGGAAAAGGTCTAGGAACTTCACTTGCAACACATACAATGGGGCAAGTGTCGTTGACTATGTGATGTGTTCACAAAGCCTAATAGAAAAGATAGATGAAGTTAGTATTGGAGAGCATATTTGGGACTTAAAATCAAACCATAACCCAATTTTTATAAGGTTATCATGGTTAGAAGAAAGGCAACATAAGACGAAAACCCAATGCTCTCGACAATCACTATCAAGGGGCAAAATTCTTCTAACACAAGAAAATGGTACTATCTTCAAGACAATGTTAGAAAGATTAATTCAGAAAGAGAAAACAAGTTTTAAACGCTTCAGTAGCCATGAGTTAACAAATATAATCCAAAGTGCACTTGAGAAGTGCAAAAGAGCAAAAAATAGGAAATCAGAATCAAATTGCTTTCCTGTAAATGCTTGGTTTGATGAGGAATGCAAAATGGCAAGGAAAACTTTGAAAAAGGTAGGAAAAGAGAAGAGGAATGTACAGTTATATAAGCAGATACTAAAAAGGAAAAAAGATCAGTTCATGCAAACAAGGAGAGGAGTTAATATATTTAAGCAAGAATAATCCAAAGCTTTTCTGGCAGGAACTGCAACCAAGGAAGAAGCAAATTGAAAATAATATTACAGCCAATCAATGGTTTGATTATGCAAGGCAACTCTATGAGAAAGAATCTGAACCGGGGTCCCCCCTATGATCAACACAAATTCAAAGCTCTTCACATTACAAGAGGTGGAGAATGGAATTAAGAAGTTGAAAACAGGAAAGGCAAAGGACTTGGTTGAACTTCAAGCAGAGTATCTAAAATGGGGAATGAATATTCTTGCACGACACATCATGAAAATATTCAACAACATCATTCAGCAAGGATTCCCAAGGGACTGGACAACTAGCCTAGCAATACCCCTTTTTAAAAGTGGAGACATTAATAATCCATCCAACTATAGAACAATTACGATCAATCCTTTGTTTGCAAAGCTTTTTGGCAGCATGGGAGAAGACAGAATTAGCAAGCGGGCAGAAGTAAAAGAAAAGAGGGCAAGAGGACAAGCGGGTTTTAGGCCGAAGCATTCTACAGTGGATCATGGCATCACGTTGAGACACATTGTTGAAAAGGTTTGGGAGGACAAAGAAGAAGTATTTTGCTGCTTTCTTGACTTCAAAAAGCATTTGACACAGTCCCTAGGGATAAGTTGTGGCATAGAATGGAAGAACTTGAAATTCCTGTGCATTATAGAGCTGCTATCCATAGACTTTATGAAGAAGTGAAATTCAAAATTAGAACCTCAACAGGTATTTCAGAAAGCTTTAGAAGTGACATTGGAGTGAAGCAAGGTTGCCCTTTATCCCCGACTCTTTTTGGTCTATATATTGATAAATTGGAAGAGTGGCTAAATCTACAAGGTGGAGATGGTGTTCGGTTGGGGGAGTTTGCGATAAAGCTTCTTTTATATGCTAACGATATTGTATTGATTTCTAAATCGACCCATGGATTGCAAATGCACTTATAAGCCCTTGAGCATTTTTGTAGAGCAGTGGGGATGCAAGTCAATACTAGCAAGACCAAAATAATGATTTTTTCCAATAAAAGGAAGCATAGCCAGCATACTTTCTTCTTTGAAGACAACATTCTTGAAGAAGTAAAGGAGTACAAGTACCTTGGGATTGATTTCAACAACAAACTCAATTGGGAGGACTACAGAAAGAAGAGAATTTTAGGAGGGTGGAAAGCATTATATGCTCTTCAAAACAGATGTAGGAAGGCAGAGTTATGGGATTGGAAAATGATTAAAGTGCTTTTTGGACTCCTAGTTTGTCCAGTGATGCCATATGGGCGTGAATTATGGGCTAGCAGCACTCCTATCTCAAAATGGAAACAAATTGAGAAAATCCAAAAACGCTTGATCATGAGCAAGTTCAAAATAAAAAGTTCAGTACCTTATGAGATAATGTTGAGTGAAACAGGAGCAACTTCCATTGAAGCAATTGCTATGGTGCAGCTCATAAGATACCTAAAAAGAATTGAACAAATGAGAGTAGGTAGATGGCCTAATGTTATCTTCAATGAAGGCATCAATGAAAGAAAGAAAACATGGATGAAACAAAACTACACATGGATGCAAAAATGGGATATCTACCTCAATGCCTGTCCCACAAATAGCAAGGAGCTAAAGGATTTTGTTATGGAGAAGTTTCGTAAAAAGGTATGGGGAAACGAGTTGGGTAGAAAGAAGAAATATTACATTGAGAAATTCAACCCTACGTGTGATTTACAACAAAAAGAGTTCATTGGAGCTAGCATTTCACGGAGGGCAAAGGTTCTTATTGCTCAATTAAGGACCAACTCACATCAACTTCAGTGTGAAACAGGACAGTGGAAAAGGCCTAAAGAAGCTTGGGAAAAAAGGATGTGCAGATTTTGTACGTCTGACGCCGTGGAATCGGAAAAACATTTCATTTTGAAATGTGATGCATTCAAAGACATCAAAGAAAGTTATGAGAACATGTTAGCATCAGTTTCTTGGCATTGTCTTTTTAGCGAGGAGATTATTGGAAGGTTGGGTCAGCTCATCATCAATTTGAATTGGAAAAGGACTAAATTGTAAAGAGTGAAAAACAAGGAACTAATGGTCTCATAAACTATTTTTAGTCTCGCGAACCTTATAATATCATTTCATTTAATAAATATGAAATCTGGCCTTAAGTACTCTGCTGTAAAAAAAAACAAAAAAAAATTCTTGACTGTCAATGAACCGACTATCCACGGATGTCACATTCACATGGCTGTAAGCATCATATTTAAGCCTTCAATTTTCGATGGTTTGTTTCACATGCGATTTAGACTTCGATTGTGTCAAACATCATGTTATGCTGTGAACATACTCTTCAGTGCTACCTCCATCCACTCAAAAAAATCATTATTACGAAATCACACCACAACATAATTACGATCTTCATTTTCTATTACTCTCATGTAATGGGAATTTCTGTGTCTTAATCTATGCCATATAAAATTACCATCCTTATATCGTCCCCTTCAAATGCTTTTAAGGGATTCAACTTTAGGGAATTGTAATAATTTGTACAGTCTATATTATATACTATATAGATGGAAATTACAGCGATATAAAATTCATATCATTAAAACTTTTTAATTTTAAAATATATCTATATAAAATGATAGCCAACGGGAGCTGAGTCATGGAGATATAAGCCAAACCATTCATCGATCTCCACACTTTCCGAATTACAAAAACAACCATTAAAATTTTAGTTAGTCTATACTTATGGAGGAGGATATCCACTATAAGCGTGTTCTTTTAAGTATGTGTTTGGTTTTTCTTCACATTATAAATTTATTTTAATTTAGTTTATTATTTATTTAAGGTTTAGATTTTATATTATTATTTAATTAAATTTTATATTAAATAATTAAATATGTATTTTTAAAAGTGTGATGTTTTCAATATTTAATAAATTCTAATTTAAGGTGTATTTATGTTTAATTTAATATTTTAAAATATATTATATATATATATATATATATATATATATATATATATATAAAATAATGAGGTACTTTACAATTTAATGTAATGAAGATATTGTCATCCTCATATATTACCGTCAATGCGTTTACTAAGGACCCATGGTCACTTCTTGTATACTAAATGTGTTGGGTTAAATTTACATATTAAATATTTTATGATTATTATTTTATATTTATTAATTTAATATATGACACATTTAATTCCCACCCTAAATACTTTAAATTAAAAGTTTGTATTTTGAAAATTTTACATTGAAACAAATTCAGCCATCCAGGCCTTTTGTGAATATTATATCTTTTATTTATTTATTAAGTGGTTTTCTTTAATTAGTTTTTGTCAAAACATCTTAACCAATATTCTATAAGTTGGAAAATCATATGCCTATATATGTAAGTGGTTAAGTTTAAACAAGTATGTAGGAATAAATATTATGACATGATACTATGATCTACGAATACTCATGCATTTTAGTAAGTATTATTACATATCAAAATAGATCACCATGCATTAGGACAAGGAGGCAACGATACCACCCTTTTTGACCTCGATACCAGTGACACTTGCCTGCAGGTAATAATAACAAAAAAACTATACTTGTATGTGAACTTGAATTTATGAAAATTATATTTATCAAATCTAAATTGTACCTCAGATTTTCATAAATCTTATTATGTATCCAAGAAAGGTTGTGATGGTAAAGACATATCAAAAACGACGACGAGATTGGGTAGCATCGCTAATGCCACCACCGTCGTCATCGCCACCACCAAGACCATCATCAATGCCAATTGTTTCAGCACCTTAATTAATCGTTATAATGTGCTCATTGCAACATTAAAAGGGCCGCCAATACATAATATCAAAGAGGAGCAACCTCAACTTGAAGAAAGAAATTCAGCGAAGCCCAAAGGTTCTGATTATAGACAATTAAAGGAAGATATTTCTAGGGAGCTGCAAAAAATTAAACTCTCAGAATTCTCAGGAGGACAACAGCTGGAGAACAAGTTGAAACATGGCTAGAAGGAATGAACAGATGTTTTGCACTAAGAGAGTACTCTTCTACCTCCAAGACGAAAATTGTTGTATTTCAGTTAGGGGAGAGTATCTTGATTTGGTGGGGAAATCTGGAAAAACAATTACACCTCACAACGGATAATGTTCCTTGGGAGTTGTTTGAAAAAAGATTCCATGCTAAATACTTACCACCTTACTTTCAAGGGCAGCAAGCCGAAGCCTTCCATATGTTAGTTTAAGGTAACAAAACAGTGGAGGAATATGAAATAAGGTTTATGGAACTCGTGAAATATATTCTTTATCTAGATACTGATGAACGTGAAGTTGAGCGCTTTATATATGGATTAAATCCTCGAATCAGGGCCATGGTTAGAATGTCGAAGCCATTATCAATAACAAAGGCAATTGAATGTGCCCCTTATGCAAAAGAGCATCTAGGGATAAAAAGGGATGTCAGACCAGCAAGACCCTCGTAGCCATGATTCCTCAGGAAGGCTCCCCGAAACTTCTTCAGGGTAAGTAGCTCGAGACCACCTCCTTATGGTAATAGATTTACTCCGAGAGGAGTAGGAGCAAGAGCTCGGGTGACAATTAATACTATAGTTCTTGAATCGTCAAACACAAGTCCATGGAAATCTCGAAGAACTACTAATAGAGGAAGAAACGCAAGAAGAAGTAGCACAAGGGGACGAAGTTCCTTGTCTAGAAACTCACAATCTGGGTCAAGGGGACCATCCCAGGTTAATTGTTAGGGATGTGGAGGACCGCACTTTCAGCATGATTGTCCAGAAACCTTGTCAAATGTAATGCATCGAGCAGGGAAAGAACCATTATCAAATACCCAAGGTAATCATAGAATCCATAGAGTAGTCAACAATAACCAAGCAGAACATCAGTCCACTGTAGTGGAATCCTCAGGTACTATTAACAGTATAAAACTCAAAAATTTATTTCATATTGGTGCGACTGATAGTTTAATTTCATCATATGCATTAAATAAATGTGGGTTGGCAGCCTGCAAGCAAAACGATTTCAGACAGGTAGAAATGGCTTCAGGGGAACTTCAATTCGTACACTTAAGTGTGGAAGAATGCAAAGTTGATTTAGGGGTCTATTCGACTAAGTTAAAAATTTATGTCACAACCCTAGGGACTTATGACCTTGTCATAGGTATGGATTGGTTAGAAACTCATCAAGCTTGGGTAAACTGTTATGGGAAAAGAATTCTTTGTATAAATGATGAAGGAGGGACGATCCAAATCCAAGGTATCAAGAGAAAAGTATCTTTACACTACATCTCAACAATGCAAATGAAGCGTTGGTTAAGGAAAGGTTGTCAAGTATATGTAGTTAAGAAAGTAAACAAGGAAAAAAGACCATCCTTAGAACAAATTCCAGTGTTATCCGAATTTCCGAATGTTTTTCCAAAGGAAGTACCAAGATTACCTCCTTAAAAAGAGTTGGATCTCACAATAGAATTGAAACCTAGTACAGAACCAATCTCTAAAACACCTTACAGAATGACAGCTCCAAAACTTCAAGAATTACAAACTCAGTTGAAGGAACTATTGGATATAGGACATATTCGACCAAGTATTTCGCCTTGGGGTGCTCCTGTGATTATATAAAGAAGAATGATGGTTCCTTGCAGTTATGCATAGACTACCGAGACTTAAATCGAGCTACAGTAAAGAATCGATATCCAATGCCTCGAATTGATGACCTCTTTGACCAAATGAAAGGAGCTTTTGTCCTTTCAAAAATCAATCTACAATCAGGTTATCATCAATTAAGAATTAAGGAAAGCGGTATCTTTAAAACTACATTCTGAACACGCTTCGGGCATTACAAGATCACTGTGGTACCATTTGGGTTGGACCAATGCACCAACGGTATTCATGAACCATATGAACAGCGTTTCTGCAAATATCTCGATCAATTTGTACAAATATTCTTAGATGATATTCTCATCTACTCCAAAAATGAGAAAGAGCATGAAGAACATTTGCAAATAGTATTATCTTGCCTCAGAGAACACCAGTTATGTGGAAAGTTATCCAAGTGTTCTTTCTTTTAGAAAAAGATTCATTACTTGGGTCATATTATATATGGTGAAGGGATCTCAATAGATCCTGAGAAAGTAAAGGCAATCATGGAATGGTCGATACTAAAAAATGTTCATGAAGTGCAAAGCTTTATGGGTTTAGTCGGCTACTATCGAAGGTTTGTCGAAGGATTCTCCAAAATTGTAAAGACGATCACAACCCTCTAGTGTAATGGTGTTAAGTGTGAATAGACTAAGGAATGTCATAAAGCATTCTCTGGACTTAAAAGATTGTTGACCAATGCACCAATCTTGCGAGTCCCTGATATGGACAAAGATTTCACTATGTGTACTAATGCATCCAAGCAAGGATTAGGTGCAGTGTTAATGCAAGATAGAGTAACAATGTATGCCTCAAGAAAGTTAAAACCTAATGAAGAACTCTATGCCACGCACGATTTAGAGTTAGTCACTATAGTACTAGCTTTAAAGAAATGGAGACACTATCTAGTAAAGAGAAGCTTTATGCTCAAAAGTGACCATCAAAGTCTACAATATTTGTTTACTCAAAGAGACTTGAATGTTAGGTAAAGACGATTGAGTGAGTTCCTAAGTGAGTATGACTTTGGAATTTCATACATTAAAAGAAAGGAGAATGTAGTGGCAGATGCTTTAAGTAGAAGATGTCGAATATTTTCCCTCATACTTATCAAGGTAGATTTAAGGCAACGAGTACTAAAACATCTCTTGAGAGATAGTTGGTATTTAAAAGTAAAATCCGAGCTTGATAGTAACAATCCAAAGGAACCTAAGTTTGAGGGATATGAAATAGAAGATGATGGAGTTTTTTGATTCCATGGAAGGATGTACATTCCTGATAGTGGGGATCTCCGAGACACCATCCTTAAGGAAGCCCATAGAGCATTATATTGTGCACATCTTAGTGTAAAGAAAATGTATGCTAATACAAAGAAACTCTTCTTTTGGGCATGCATGAAATGTGATATTGTCCAATTCGTTGCAAAATGTCTCGAATGCCAGCAAGTGAAGGCTCCTATGTCAAAATTTGGATGCCCAAATTCCTATTGCAGCAACTGATTGTGTTTCTCCTATTTGTTAGTTACTGAAGAATATTATTTATTGTTTCCTACAGTGAACACTGAAATGAATACACTACAGCCTTCACAATTTAAATAAAATGCGGAAACAAGAAAGAAATACAACACATCTACAGAGTTATTTTTGGACAAATGTCCCCGAAAAAACCCAATGCGAGAAAACCGGTACAGTAGCTCTGAGTGTTTTATTATTATACAATGGTAATTTCTTAATACAATCTTTGGATGCCTTCCCGACAATCCAATTACAGAGAATATCACTCACAAAGAGATAAATGAGGTTACCTCACACTATCACTAGAAATGTTGGTCGATCCAGCCACTAAATGAACAGCCCCTGGCTGCCTCTGCGCAGTCACTGTGTCATGCCAGTGTCACACCCTCTGGGGACAGCGTCACCCCTTCAGTTGATCGATTTGCTGCCCAAGAACTTTGATTTGCACCTCCCGGTCTCACAATCCGACTTCTGGCTTCTGCAATCGATTCCTTCAGCAAATTTTGGATTCCCTCTTGGCTTCTGCGCTACCTCTGTTGGATCTCTCTCTCTCTTCTCTGTTGTATTCTTCGTCCGAGAAAAAATTCCCTTCGGATACTATAACTGCCCCTCACTACAAAAGATCACTATCGAAAATCTCTCTGGCAGCTGCTCTACTTCAGAAAATCGATCTTTTGATCTCACCTCTATGTGTGTTCTCCAAGTGCCCCTCACGCCTCTTCTTATATCGTTCTGTTGGACAACCAACGACCCAAATTAACTTCTAATCAATGGCTTAGATCATTTTAGCTTGAACCTCGTCTTCTTCTATAAATTACACCCACAATTAGATTAATACCCTTTAATTATTTTGATTTCCTAAGTTTAGACTTAGGGTCCCATTAAAAATAATTAATTATTTTAATAAAACTGCCATCAGGTGGAATTTCTTAAAATGATTTCTGGGTATTGGAGAATGCATTTGTCTAAGCCTTCCTGCAAATTTTAAGACTTAGAGCACAAACGATGCTACTAGAAATCAACACTCCCTCTTAGCGAAGAATGTGCTCTAGCAATTCACCCTGCTGAAGCATCACTATGCTCTGTAACGTCTCCTTCTGCGCTGCTGATGTCTGACATCCTGTCCACCAACTGCTGCGCAAATGTTGTATATGTACTATTGTTGACTCTGCCACTGTCAGCACTGCATCCATACTACAACTCCCTCTTAATTTTGCATCCGTGCTATTGCTGGCACTGCCATTGCCAATACTGCATCTGCACTGCAATCTCTTCTAATTGTTGCTGCTATTGCATCAACAACAGAAGAGCAACCCAAATTACTGAACTAGTGTTTAATATGATGCATCTCGTTGTTGGAGTTCTGACTGTTGCCAGTCTCTGCGCTGACCCTCTGAAGCCTCGACACTGTTGCTGACCTCTGCTCTGTGCCATCTGCATTGCTGCCAACTCTGCGCTGCGTTGTTTAGTCTCTGGCACTATTAGCCACTGCAACTATCACTTCAACACTCCTTTGCACCAACTCTCACTGGTCCATCCTGCTACTACTGATCTGGGAACCCGTATCAAGGAATTGACCCGAGAGATGGGCTCCTCAAGGACCCTTCCCATCTGTAGTCCTTTCGAACTATAGCTCTATATCACCCCAACTCCCTCCTAGAGATGCCTAGGTTGTCATGGCGAACTCCTCCTCGATCTTTGCAGCTGCAACCTTCGGACCATGCTTCTTATCTTTGTCCTTCCTGAGAGGACACTGTGTTGCGTAGTGACCGAATTCACC
>APFE031633131.1:41642-88064 GCA_000404065.3 Pinus taeda | reverse complement strand
CACCTCTTTATTTACAGATGTTGCGATTAATGCATAAGCTTTGTTGTTCTTGTTTTCCCAAATGGCAAGCTCTTTGTCTGAGGTAGGCTTTTCTGGGTCACTGTCTCCTTCTCCGCCACACACTCCTTTCCACAACTCATTGAAGATGAGGGTGTGTTGTATCATCCGGGACCAATCAGGATAGTTCTCCTTGCCAGTGAGAACTATTCCTACGATAGAGATGATTGAATGCATTCTGTAAAAAAAGCTTCTGCTAATAGAAAAAAAAATACTTCTGTTGATAGAATAATACTTCTGATGGCAAAAAAATGTGCTCTTGTGGAAGAAAAAAAAACTTCTGCTGCTAAAAAAAAAAAGATTCTGATATGGAAATGTATTCAAAAGCATCCAAAATCTGAGCAGGGATAGAATTTTATGCAGGTGTGGCAGCGGCCCTAGGATTTCAATGGCAATTAAATTACGAATACCGATATGGACATCAATTTTGAATACATGAAATGTAGCTTCTGTGTAATGCCACTCAGATCGGCTTTGTCTTTGGACGCTGACAGGAAGCTTTTCCAGCCCGAATGGCCAAGCTGAGTACAACACTTTATTGCGCCTTCAACAACTAATGTTGTTGCTTCTTCGATTACATTGAGCGTTCCCTTGGGTCTTTCATTCAATTCAATTCACAATACATATAGCATATTGTATACTACTCATATAGCATACTGTATACTATTCACACGAACAAGCAGATGGAACCATTCACACGAACACGCAGACCATGTAGATTTTACAAGCAATACGGGCCGTAGCCGGGGATGGAGCAAGAACCGAATCCATGTGATTACTCTTCATTAACGGATATAATCGAGATGTTTTTCAACGGATGGTTTTACAGAGAGCCAATGTCTGGAAAATTAACCCGAAAAGAAAGCCAAGGAACTGAAATTCCACGGCTGCTGAAATTCTGATACCATTGCTGATAACAAGAATGCCACCAAGCGTCCAGTGCCACAGCAATCCAATTATTCTAAATGTCAGGTTTAAGCGTGCAGCAATGTATGCAAGAAATAAATCAGTAGGAAAACGTCCAACATGTATACTAAGAACAATTCATAAACGCAGACAGTGTTTATGTAAAAACAGTGTTTAAACAGCGTTCCACGGCCACAGGTATGGTGCTCTGCTGTTTGGTGCTCACAAGAAAGCCGCGTATTCACTGGACTCCAAACGGAAACGAGGTGAGTATGAAACGTTTATGTCAGGACAGCCAAAGAGCAATCAATGTATTCAGAAGAACGGGCAGAGGAACGTTTCATTTGTCAGGCGCAGGCTAGGGTACACAACGAATATATTAAACCATGACTAAAATTTTGTAGGGATATGACAGACATGTCAGCCATGTCAGGCCATAAGCAGAATATGAGTTGAATATGCAGGAAGGAGTTACAAAGAACAAGAACTAAAAAGGAGCTGGCTCTGATACCATGTCAGGCCAGGAGTAACTCCAGTTTGGCAGAAAATTGATACGCTTTATTTCATTAGGTACCTATTGTTATATACAAAGAATGTGACTGCTCAGTTCATCTTCTTGATGACTGTTCACATTCCAAATTCACCCAATCGCAGAGGATTAGGTGTCAACGTTCTGGGGGGAGGAAAACCAGTGCAACAGCTCTGAGGATTTTATTATTATGCAGTGGTAATTTATGAATACAATCTTTGGATGCCTTCTCGACAATCCAATTACAGAGAATATCACTGACAAAGATATAAGTGAGGTTGCCTCACACTATCATTGGAAATATTGGCTGATCCATCCACTAAATGAACCGCCCCTGGCTACCTTTGTGTTGCCTCTGCGTCAACCCAGCGTCACACCCTCAGGGGATAGCGTCACCCCTTCAACTAATCGATTTGTTGCCCAGGAACTTCAATTTTCACCTCCTGACTTCTGCAATCGATTCCTTTAGCAAATTTTGGGATTCCCCCTTGGCTTCTACACTGCCTTTGCATGGCTTTGCGCTCTGCTGGATCTCTCTCTCTCTTCTCTGTTGAGTATTCTCCGATCGGGAAAAATTTCGCTTTGAATATCATGCATGCCCCTCACTGTAAAAGATCACTATCGAAAATCTCTCCGGCATTTGCTCTACTTCAGAAAATCGAACTTTTGATCTCACCTCTGTGTGTGTTCTCCGAGTGCCCCTCAAGCCCCTTCTTATATCTTTCTATTGGACAACCAGCGGGCCAAATTAACTTCTAATCAATGGCTTAGATCATTTTGGCTTGATCCTCATCTTCTTCTAGAAGTTACACCCACATTTAGATTAATACCCTTTAATTATTTTAATTTCTTAAGTTTAGACTTAGAGTCCTATTAAAAATAATTAATTATTTTAATAAAATTGTCTTTGGGTGGAATTTCTAAAAATGATTTCTAGGTATTGGAAAATGCATGTGTCTAAGCCTCCCTGCAAATTTTGAGACTCAGAGCGCATCCGATGCTACCAGAAATCAACATCTTACAACCTCACAACATTCCTATGACCAAATGGGAGATAATTTCCAAGGATTTTATTGTCGAGCTACCTCTTACTCCACAAAGGCATAATGCCATTCTGGTTGTGGTGCATAAATTAACAAAAAGTGCCCATTTCATTCCCGTAAGAGATACTCACGAAGTTGTTGATGTAACTCGGGTATTTATAAGTGAAATTATCAAATTTCATGGAGTACCTAAGAAGATCATATCAGATAGAGATCCACGATTTACTTCAAGGTTTTGGACTTGTATGCAGTCAGCCTTAAGAACTCAACTAAATTTAAGTACAACTTATCATCTAAGACTGATGGGCAAACATAAAGGGTGAACCAAGTACTAGGAGATATGTTGAGGATGTACGTTATAAACAATGTTTTTAAAACCGAAACCGGTGACTGGACCGGTCCACCCAATGAACTGGTTTACCGACCGAAACTGGTCTAACCCGGACTGGTTTGGTCTAAACAAACCGGTTTTAGAAATATATATTAAATAATTAATTTTTAATGAAACAAAACTATTTTTAAGATTAAAAACCATGATTCCAAGCCAATAGAGACAAAATATGCAAAGTTTTCTCATTTAAATACCATGTAAAGGTGAATATATCAAAATGGCACCAAGTGCAATACATATCATCGACAAAATAGCAAAATACATAAGCAATGTGGCTCTAAATGGCCTATAAAGTCCAAAAACAATGTTGCAAGCTATGAGACCATTGGCCTACTACAAGTCTACATTGTACACATGATCAATCATCAAGTTCATCACCACTACTAAACACAGGATCATCATCAGGAGCTACATAGACATCATCTGGTTCAAAGTCTGAGGATGCCTCAGCCTGATCTGCAACCTTAGTAGCAATGCCACCAATAACAATAGAAGTGGACCTAATGGAAGTACGAGTTTGTCAACCTGCACAACTAGTGCCTTCCATTGGTTCTTTGCCTTTCCTTGATGCCGCTACTGATCTTGGTTTTGATGCTGCCACAAAATCTGTTTCATCCCCCGCTAAAGCGATGTCAATATCAAAATCAGTGTCCACCCATTCTGATGTTGGATCAATATCGTCCAACACAATGGGATCTAGATCAGGTGTTTTGTTCATCATTTGGTTCCTCCTCAGTCAAAGGTTGTATTGCACGAAAGCAAGATCATTTAATCATTTTTGTTCCAAACAGTTTCTCTTCTTCATGTGTATGAGCTCAAAAACAGACCAATTGCGCTCACAACCTGAAGCAATGCAAGTTTGGCTGAGGACTCTAATTGCAAACCTTTGCAATTAAGGACATTGACCACCAAATGAGTCCCATCAATGTGCTGCAAAGAAAAAGACATTAATTAATGATGCTATGTGATTCGTTCTCCACTTTTCACTAGTTTCATTCCCACTTCTTCACCCCTGTGAGCATCACCCGATGCAATGAGTGCTAAGTGAACTATTCAAAAATCATGAGAAATTAGTCAGTTACTACTACCTCTCATGGAAATGGTCATACGTTTGAATGACTTACTTAACGCAGTTGAATCCCAAAATGATATCTAATATAATGCACTGCGTAATCCCCCATAATTAAATTCAAAAAGAGTCAAGGGATCTCTACTTGAATGTTCATGAGGCACGATACTTGCTAAGGTTTTGCAAATGGGGTAGCAAGCTAAGTGGGCTTGATTGTGGAAAAACTCCACAGTTAAGCGTGCTTGAGCCAAAGGAGTTCTGGGATGGGTGACCTCCTGGGAAGTCCTGGTTACCGGGTGCAAGCCCCGGAAGTGATGATTGACGCTATGTGATTCATTTCACTAGTTTCAATCCCACTTCTTCACCCCTGTGAGCATCACCCGATGCAGTGAGTGCTAAGTGAACTATTCAAAAATCATGAGAAATTAGTCAGTTACGACTACCTCTCATGAAAATGGTCATACGTGAATGACTTACTTAACGCAGTTGAATCCCAAAATGATATCTAATATAATGCACTGCGTAAACCCCCATACTTAAACTTAGTTTATATTTGAATTGTAAAGAACTTAAACAATTTTAACTTGAAAAGAAAAACAAATTGGAAATTGGAATTGCTTACCTGGTTGATCCACATCTCTTGCCATCTTTGCCAAGTTTTTGCCAAAGGTACCACTTGCCATAGTGAAAACAGTGAGTTGTCTATGTATTTCCAACTGGTATGCATGGGTAGGGACCATGCGCTCCAAGCAATCAATCAATCCAACTTTGACCTCCCCATCATGCAGATCTCCTAGCCGATCTTTATAATGATACTTTGGGTTCAAAAAATACCCAACTGCATGTATAGGACGATGGAGTTGATTGTTCCATATGTTATCAATGGTCTCCCATATACGACCATATTTAGCTAACCTGTCCTTGTAAGCTGCCCATATCTGCTCCTTTGCCTGATCCATAGCCTCATAAATGTAGCCCATGGCCAATTTTTCCCCATCCACCATCCTTAGCACCTTAACAAGGGGCTCAGTAATTTTCACAAGCTCTATAGACCTTTCCCAAAAATAATTGTTAAACACTTTCTTTTTGGTGTCTTTTCCATCTTGTCTACGAGCACACGAGATTCAGACCATTCTTCAGAAGAAAACATTTCCTGCAAGTTTTTATGTTGACCATTGAGACATTGCAACGTGAGGGAGTGAGTTGCAAATCTCGTAATTGCAGACCTAACAAGCTCTTTGCCCCCAGTGTTTTTCCTCATTAGGTTCAATACCCATGAGTGGTTGTAAATGTATTTTGTAATGCACTTGGCATGCTCTACATTGTTTTTACCCACTCCACTTTGCCTATGTCCTCAAGCATGAGGTCTATGCAATGTGCAGCACATGGAGTCCAAAATATGGTCCTATATTTGGACTCAAGCATCTTTCCAGCAAGAATAGAGTTTGAGGCATTATCGATGATGACCTGCACAACGTTCTGCTCCCCAACTTCTTGAATAATGTCATCCAAAAGCTCAAATAGAAGGGTTGCATCCTTCTCCTTATCAGATGCATCAATTGATCTCAAAAACACAGTTCCTTGAGGGCAAGAAACAAGGAAATTAATGATAGTGCGGTTCTTTCCTTCAGTCCATCCATCTGACATGATGGAACAACCTGTTTTGAGCCATGAATCTTTAAACTCAACCAAATACTCATCAATAGAAGATATCTCTTTTTGCAAAAGAGCTCCCCTCAAGTCATGCATACTAGGGCCTTTGAAGCCCTTTCCTGCAGCTATAACAGAGTCCCACATAGCTTGGTAATAAGGTGAGCGAGCAGCATTAAACGGGATATCTGAATCACACCACCATCTAGCAATGTATTGATGAGAAGTTTCTTTGCATTGTTTTTTCCAATGTTGATCCAAAGTGGGTTGACGACTTGGCTAGGAGGAAGTGGGATTAGAAGAGGCAATGTTTGATCCGAAATGGATACTAAATCAAGAAGAAAAGGTATTACAAACTCATGTGCAGGAATGCCTATATTATTTAGTGCAACGGATCGAAAAGATTGCAAATAATATAGACAATGAACAGTTATAAAACATAATAAACACACATCAACACAGTCAAAATAATGAAGGAGTTCACCAGACCCCTTGGCTACATCTCCTGGTCCAGCTTTTAGTGTCGACCTCTATATTATGTCTTCAAGAATAGATTATTACAAGTGTGAGCTCGAACAGAGTCTCAACACAACAGTGACATTAACATAGGAATTCACTCGAAATCCTCGAGTCTAAAAGAGTACCAGCCTCTCCCTCTTCGTGTCTTTGTTCGTATGTTCACTGTCTATCCTTGTGTCCTGCCATTGGATGGTTCTTAAACCTCCCCGCTCTGTCTATTCACCTCTTTTTTCGGGCTCTCTGGCTCCCGGCCTCTGTCTGTTCATCTCCCTTTTGAGCATTGAACACTCGTTGTAAGAAATGCTTAAGGCACCAAGGCGGCCTGTTTACAAATAGAAGGACCGGCGGGCGCTGGTGAAACCGATCGCCCGGCCTTCCTCCGGCACAAATCCCCGAAATAATACATATTTGGTTCATATGCAACATTACTTGGAATACACAGAAATACATAGAAAATCCGATAAAAAGCTTTATATCGAAACTCAAATTTTATAAGCCGCATCTATAAACCCTTTCGGGTCTGCCTTATCGCATGTTGCATTTCCCTTTGTATTATGACCCACCAATCCCATTCGCCGATCGGCGTTATCGGCCCATCGCATATCGCATATCGCATGGTCGCAGGTCTTGGTCCCTTCCCTTTGGAAATCTGCAATGCGATAACTATCATCGATCGCTATCGCACATCGGCCCTTTGCAGTGTCGCATTGGTCTTTCCCCTTTGGTTATGTGCAATGCAATATTGCGATGCGATAAAGCGCAATCGCATATCGCTGAGTCTTCAACCTGCAGTAAGTCCTCCCCTTTGGGTCTTTATGATGCGATATTGTCTTGTCTTCTCCACCGTTGATCTATGTGTCCGATCAATGGTCCATACAGCATCACTGATCGCAATTCGCTTAAGGCAGAGGTCAATACGCCATTGGCTTTCTCCGATGCAATTCAATCTCGTTCGTTGATCCCGTTGATCCAACGACACTGGGACATTAAGGTTGCGCTTCTCCGCTTTCACTTTAACTTGGGTTTTTCGCCATTCTTTCACTATTTCTCCGCCATAATCTGTTTTATAACTCCGTCGGGTCTTTCCTTTGTTAATATATTTGAAGACTTAGAAGTTTTATTCAAGATCCATTTTGGATCACGCCTTCCCACTGAAAAGCTTTTGGACCACCAAAAGTTGGTTTTTAGCATTCGAGCAAGTGTGGATATTGCTCCTTCACCTATCTAACTTCTATCCATCGTGCTTTGCTTGGATTTGAACCTTTGAGTCCTATTCTCAAGTACTCAACATCCCCTTGACGCGTAGTTCTTACCTTCCTGTCCAGAACTGTGTCCTCCTGTAACTCATTGAGATACTCAAGCAACAAATCCCTAATAGAAGGCAACTAACTTTGCTCTTCGGGATCTTCAATCAATGAAGGTTCATACAATCTCAAGTTTTCTGCATTAACGACTGAATAGATCTGCATATAAGCTGGCAAATCAAGGCAAAAAGCATTTTCACCAATTTTATCAAGTATTTTGAAAGGTCTATACGTTATTGGTTTTAGCTTCTTACCTTCACCTTGCATTTTGTCTTCGCTGATGTACAGCCAGACTTGATCACCAACTTGAAAACTATGCTCAACTCGATGCTTGTCATGTCTTGCCTTGCACTTGGCTTGACTTCTTTCCAGCTGTTCCTGTACTGCCTAGTGAATTTCCTGGATTTGTTCAATGAACTTGGTTGCTTTGTCCACATCACTGTGTCCATCAACTACTATGTCTTACCAAAGACAAAATCAAGGGAGACTTTGGTATAAAACCAACAAGTCTCAAAAGGAGATCTCTGAGTAGAAGAGTGTTGGCACGGTTGTAAGCATGTTGCGCATAACACAATGCTCATCCCAAAGCTAGGAATGCTGCTGCAATAGCCTCTGAGCAACTGGATCACTATCCTGTTGACCACTTCTGTCTGACCATCTGTTTGTGGATGAAATGTTGTGCTCTTCTTCAACCTGGTGTCCATCAACTCCCATAGATTTGACCAAAACTTCCCAACAAATCGAGAATCTCGATCAGATACAATAGAAGTGGGTAACCCAAAATGAACCCATACATTCTAAAAGAACAACTTTGTTGTTTGTTCAGCTATGCTTGTTACATGGTATCAAAATACACATTTTACTGAACCTATCCACAACAACATACAAATAATCATGACCTTTCCTAGACTTTGGCAATCCCCCAACAAAATCCATGGAAACACTTTTCCAAGGACGAGAAGGAATTGGAAGTCGAGTGTACAAGCATAATTTTCTATTACTGGGCTTGCTTGTAGCACACATAGTACACTCTTTGATATATATAGAAACTGTCTCATGCATTCTTGGCCAATAACAGAACCTTTGCAATTGTGCAACTGTTTTACTTACACCAAAATGACTTGATATGAGAGAAGTATGTGCTCCTCGGATTATGTTAACTCTTTCAGTTTGTGGAATGCATAACTTTCCCAAATGATATAAGAGTTGGTCCTTTACATAATAATCCAATTCTTCTACTTGCTTGCCATGTCTTAAAGTTGCATATAAATCTTTAAAATCTACATCTTGAGCATATTGTTCAATGTAACTTTCATGCATTATTGAGTTGTGCTTAAGTATAGTAGAGATGCATTTATGATTGGTCTTGATAACATGTTTGCAACCTTATTGTGTATGCCCTTCTTATATCTGATGACAAGATGAAATTGTTGTAGAAAACCCATCCACCTATAATGTCTTGATTGTTGTAATTTAGTTTGTGAGTGCAAATATTGAAGTGGTTGATTATCTGTATGTATGATTGTTTCTTTACCCATTAGGTAATGTTTCCACTTTTTCACACTTTGTACTAATGCATACAATTCTTTATCATATGTGGGATAATTAACTACTACAGAAGTAAATATCTCAGAATGATAGCATATGGTTTTTCCGTGTTGCATCAACACTGCGCCCATGGCATAGTCACTGGCATTTGTCTCAATCTCAAATGGATGTTGAAGATCTGACAGTGTTAGTACTAGTGCTATACTGATTTTCTCTTTTAAGGTGTCGAAGGCTTTCTGTTGTTTGCCTCCCCACTTAAACACCTGTTTCAATCCTGTTAAAGCATGTAATGGAGTTGCAATCAAATAAAAGTTAGCAATAAATTTCCTCCAGTATTGTGCTGCCCTTAGGAAACTTCTAACCTCTGTAGCAGATTTGGGTTTAGGCCAATTCACAATGACTTTAACCTTAGAGGGATCTATCTTGAATTCACTACCCCCTACAATATAACCCAAATAATTTAAAGATGTTCCACCAAATTCACATTTTGACAGTTTTACATAGAAATTTTCTTTTTTTTAAACATCTAAAGTCTGCTTTACATGCCTTACATGGTCTTCCATGTCTTACTAAAAACAAGAATGTCATCTAAATAAACAATTACAAACTTCAAAGTCATTAATAAATGGTCTGAGTACATCATCTCATAACTCTCATAAATGTAGCAGGAGCATTAGTTAAGCCAAAAGGCATAACCAACCATTCATAAAGTCCTTGCTTTGTCTTGAAAGCAGTCTTCCATGCATCCTGTTCTGCAACTCTGACCTGATGATAACCACTTCGCAAGTCTAACTTAGAAAAGTAAACTGCTTCTTTCAATTGATCTAATAAATCATCAATACAAGAAAGAGGATAATGATGCTTGATCGTTATTTTATTTAGTGCTCTATAATCAATGCAAATTCTCCACGAACCATCTTTCTTTCTCACTAGCACGATTGGAGATCCACATGGTGATGTGCTTGGTCATATAAACCCTTTATCAAGCAACTCTTGTACCTGCTTCTTTATCTTCGCATTCTCTAAAGCTAACAACTTGTACATTCCAATGTTAGATAATGGAGCATCTTGCTGCAAATAAATATCATGTACTATTTCTCGCTTGGGTGGCAGACCTTTTGGTTCTTGAAATAGAACATCATACTCTAAAACAGCTTTAACTAAATCAGCTTTCAGTTTAGAATCATAGCCCTCAAATGCATTGGATTTTTCAAGATCCTTTGCCTTTACAACCATTAGTAAAAATTGCTTACTTGAATTCACAATTCTTTTCATCTGACCTGAGCTTATGAGAGACTAGTTACCTTTGAGTTTATGAGCTCTTACAATATATTCTATTCCATCTTTAGTGAGTTGATACTGATTCTCAGCTCTATAGAAAATAGTTTTTCTATCATACAAGTATGGACTTCCCAAAACAATACCACATATATGATATATCCAATGGAACTATATCTAACTCAACCTCATCTACAAATGTTGATCCAATAGTAAACCTAAGTTTACATTGTCTCGTTACTTGTAACTTTGTTTTATCACACACCCAACCTAATGGATATGGCTTCTCATGAGGTTTTGTTTGTAATCCCAACTTCTTTACAATTGTTTCAGAAATCAAATTTACTTGTGATCCACTATCAAATAAAGTATCAATCTTATTGTGCTTAGAAATTACTCTAATACGAAAAAGCTCATTTCTTTCTCTCATTACTTTCATTATCAACAGATTGTGCAGAATTACTCATGGATGCTTCAGAATCTTTGCCTTTAATACCTGTGGCTGTAACTATTGCTTCATCGCCTGAATCTGATCCCAAGTCCTGCTGAATAGCAGCAACATTCTTTCTCTCCTTACCACAGAACTTCTTCGGTTTCCGTTTTGGATGCAAAAACCAGCAGTGTGCCTCATCGCGTCCTTCTTTCTTGCAATGAGTGCAGGAAGGTTTATCCTTCTTTACAGTGTTTGCTTTCCTCTCCTTCCATTTTAGTTTCTTCTTTTCCTTGCTCTTGCTTACAAAATATTTAGATGATCCCCCAACCTCTGGGTTTACATTTTTACCTCTAGCTTCTAGATGTGTAGCTTGAACTAATACATCATCTAAGCTAGTGGGATTAAACATGAAAATAGTATGCTTTAAATAGCTATGAAGACCACCTATATACTTCAATAAAATCTCAGGTGAATCTAATGATATACCTAGAGTTAAAACTCTCTTTCTAAATTCTTGAGTATAACTTTGTACACTTTGACCCTTCAACTGGCAAAGAGTTTGCCAACTCATCATTGCCTGTTGCATGTAAGCTAAAGGATAGAATTGCTTTTTGATAGAAGAAACAAATTCATTCTAGGTAGAAATGATTTTACCATGTTTTTGCAGATCAGCTTGTGTCTTGCCTTCCCACCATACTAGTGCAGTACCTCCAAGTCGAAGGCTAGCCAGCTGAATCTTCTTCCTTTCTGAATCAACGTTTTGTACCCTGCAATATACATCAATTTGTCTTATCCAATTATCTAGGCTTTCTACATTGAGTTGTCCATCATAAATTGGCAAATCAAATTTCACATCTAATTTGATTAAGGAAGTTTTCTTCTTCTTCTTAGAAGAGCTAGTGTTATGCGAAGAAGATGATGAGGATGATGAAGGTGATGATGGAGGAGAGTTGGAGGAGGCATTTCCCCTTTCCCTTTGCCTTCTGGAGGTGCAACTAGAAAAGGTTCCTCTGCTCCTTTGTCTAGTTTGGGTGTTGAAGTGCTTTAACCTCGACCCTTCTTAAACTCCAAATACATCTCTTCCACCATAGCTCGGATTGTCATAAAACTTTCTATAAACTGAGATTTTGATCCTAGTGGAGCTTCTTCTGCCATTCTCCTCTGAGAATAGACTCTTCCAATCTTTGGATTAGCCTCAACAAGTTCTCCTTCTCCTAGTCTGAGCTTTAATCTAGTTACCATTCAAAATCCAGCACAAGCTTGTTTAACCTTAACAAAACAAAAACCAAATGCTCTGATACCACTTGATCCGAAATGGATACTAAATCAAGAAGAAAAGGCATTACAGACTCATGTGCAGGAATGCCTATATTATTTAGTGCAACAGATCGAAAAGATTGTGAATAATACAAACAATGAACAGTTATAAAACATAATAAACACACATCAACACAGTCAAAATAATGAAGGAGTTCACCAGACCCCCTGGCTATGTCTCCTGGTCCAGCTTTCAGTGTCGACCTCTATATTATGTCTTCAAGAACATATTATTACAAGTGTGAGCTTGAACAAAGTCTCAACACAACAGTGACATTAACACAGGGATTCACTCGAAATCCTCGAGTCTAAAAGAGTACCAACCTCTCCCTCTTCGTGTCTATGTTCGTCTGTTCACTGTCTGTCCTCGTGTCCTGCCAATGGATGGTTCTCAAACCTCCCGGCTCTGTCTGTTCACCTCCTTTTTCGGGCTCTCTGGATCCCGGCCTCTGTCTGTTCATCTCCCTTTTGAGCGTTGAACGGTCATTGTAAGAAACGCTTAAGGCACCAAGGCCGCCCGTTTACAAATGGAAGGACCGGCGGGCGCAGGTGAAACCGACCGCCCGGCCTTCCTCGGCACAAATCCTCGAAATAATACATATTTGGTTCATATGCAACATTACTCGAAATATACAGAGATACATAGAAAATCAGACAAAAAGCTTTATATCGGAACTCAAATTATATAAAGCCGCATCTATAAACCCTTTTGGGTCCACCTTATCGCATGTCGCATTTCCCTTTGTATTATGATTCACCGATCCCATTCGCCAATCGGCGCTATCGGCCCATCACATATCGCATATCGCATGGTCGCGGATCTTGGTCCCTTCCCTTTGGAAATCTGTGATGCGATAACTATCGCCGATCACTATGCACATCGACCCTTCGCAATGTCGCATTGGTCCTTCCCCTTTGATTATGTGCGATGCAATATTGCAATGCGATAAAGCGCATTTGCATATCGCTGAGTCTTCGGCCTACAGTAAGTCCTCCCCTTTGGGTCTTTGCGATGCGATATTGTCCTGTCTTCTCCACCATTGATCTACTCGCCCGATCAATGGTCCATATAGCATCGTTGATCGCAATTCGCTTGAGGCAAAGGTCAATACGCCGCTGGATTTCTACGATGCGATTCAATCTCGTCCGTTGATCCCATAGATCCAACGGCTTTGGGGCATTAAAGCTGCGCTTCTCCACTTTCACTTTAACTTGGGTTTTCTGCCATTCTTTCACTGTTTCTCCGCCATACTCTGTTTTATAACTCCGTCAAGTCTTTCCTTTGTTAACATATTTGAAGACTTAGACTTAGAGGTTTTATTCAAGATCCATTTTGGATCAATGTTGGTAGAAGATGAGAAAAACTTTGGATGTTTGTTCTCTTTGATCCTTTTGATGGTTGGCCACAAGAAGGATGAACATAGTGAAAGGGGTCTGTTGACCACTACGTGTCAACTACCCATAGCAGTGCACCCCTTTTTTCGCAAAAGGGATAGCGCTTGATCGACATGTCCATGCCATCCGACAGTCATCGTCGACCTGATCATGTTATGTTGTAAACCCAGTCTGCATGTATAAATTGTAAATAATCTTAGCAGATCTAAGTCATGTATGTAAATTGCCTAGGTGGACCTAATTTTCTAGTGATAATCTACGTTCCAGAAGGTTTTTTGTCTCACCGATCTATGATCAGCAAAATTTTCCTTCAGCCTAACCCCAAAGCAGGAATGGATTTTGTCATTAGAATCTTAGGGGAATCCTAGTGTGCTTCGAGTCTATGTAAAAGTAATTTGGAAATAATTCTAACTATTTGGTTAGGTTATTACAAATTGCTTGATCTACTAGATTATAGTTGTGTCGCAGAACTGGATGGTCTATGAGGGTCTATGTTAAATAGGTTTTCCCCCTTAAGATGTAAAATTGTAAAGGTCATGATGTAAAGTGTCTTGAGGATTAGAAAATGTTTTAATCCCCTCATAAGTCCTAAGTCCTAGGTCCCAGGTGATTTTTCCAAAGGGTTAGGTTCGAGGATCCAAAAATAAAAAAACAATAAAAAATAAAAGATATAAAAATAATAAATAAATTAAAAATAAATAAAAATTTTGAAAAATAAAATAAAATAATAATAAGTCAAAGTTTTGAGTAAATAAATGCAAGATTTTAATTTTTTTTAATATTTAAAAAATTCGACGGATGAGATTAAAAGGGATTTTGATCCTCATCGGCAGTCGAGATCATTTTGACATAGATCACTCGAACTAACCATTGGGAAATTTTCTTTTAAATAGGGTTTTAGGGATCATTTGAGATCAGATTTGATCTGAGAGTCTGGTGCTAAAGAAAGCTCTCTTGTAGTCATTTTTTGTGCAATAAAGAAAAACTTTGGGGTTAAAAATCTTGCTAGTGTTACTCTTCTGGAAGTGCTATAAGATGATTTATTTTTCTCCATAATTTTATTTTCAGCCATTGATAATAGCTTGATGAAGATTGATTTAGGCACAGGTATCTTGTCTGATCTCTAGGGTTTGAATGATAGTTTAGACCCTGAAATATAATGGCAGGTATCTCCATTTGATCTGGATTTCACTATTGTTTTCTTCCTCTATGTTAATGGTTGATTTTAAGCTGTGCAGGAAATCCTTTTTTTTAGATTACCGGGCGTTCGGGGAAGTTCTCGGTTGAACCAGCGAACTCCCGAATTGTGTTTTTTGAAAAAGCCCAGCCAATTTTAATCCCGGGCTTATCATTTAAAATTTGAAAAAAAAAATTATGAATGCAAGAAGGGTTTTCTGAAGTATCTCACATTAAATTGAAATTCTGAAAATATTATTGTGGATTATTGACAAATCTGGCTGCTTAAAGAGTCGGAAATCTGTAAATATTGTAAATTTTTAGCTGATTTTAGGGTTTTCAGTTTTGTTTCTGGCACATTTCATTTCTCGATGTTTTGTTGTTGCCATTGCAGGTTGCAGGTACTGATCTTAAAAAAAATTTGGGGTTTTCATTCGACAAATCTAAATGTAGGGCAATTTAAAATTTACTGGAGAATTTGCAGGTTTTTCTGAAGAAATTCGAGAGTTTTTCCAAGCTATCTGTTTGCTACCTGGGATTTCATTTTGACATAAATTTTCGAAATTTTTTTATGCTGTGGCATCCTGGGGTTTCTGGGTTGCCAGTTTTGGTTTCTCTGCTACTCGAGTTTCATTTTTATTGCAGGAGAAATTTTTTGAAATTTAAAAAAAAAAAAAATTGTGATTGCTTGATTGCTGCCAGCAAAACCCTCCGGCAGCCTCAGTTTTCCTGCAAAACGTTCTTCCTATTCATGTGGCCATACCCACGCAAACAGTTGTTCATCTCACGTGGCCTGCCTTTTGCCATTAACGTTGCCTTCGCTTAACCTGGCTCCCTCCTTGCTGGTGTGATTTGCCAGTCAACCTTGCGTGAAGGCCTTTGGGCTCCCCCATCCACAATTTCTCCATAACCAGCGTGTTGCCTCTATTCCACCTACGCAGCCCCCTTCGATTTGCCTTCTCCACGCACTCCATTACTATTCTCCTTCGCTGCCAATCTAAGTCTCCATTCTACCCTCGATCCAACCTGCAGCCTCTAACTCTATCAACCTGCAATCCGTCCTCCCTAACCTGCCTGACCCTCACGCATACCTCTCTCACTTCCGCGGTATTCATTTCTCACGCTGCCATTATTGCGTTTTCCTGCTCGAGCTTCATAGCCTGCGTAAACCTCCACCTTCATTCTCTCCACCGTCACCTGCACATACATGACAAACAGTGAACAATACTTCGATTTTTTTTTTACATTTCACTTGTGTTTTATAAATAGCGTAGGTTTGTAGTTTAGTTTTATTTTTTCTTATTGTGAGATATGTGTACGTTGTTTTAGGCTAGGTTTTACTTTAATTTAATTTTAGAATTAGCTTAGTTTAGCTTCATATTTATAAAATCAAACAAAAAAAAAAATCAATTTCCCTTTTTGTTGTTTAGTTTTAAATTTTATAAAGTTAGATTTAGAATTAGAATTAAGCCTTGTTTTCAGTTTATCTTTTAGTTTAGTTTAATCTTTATTTTTTAATTTAGTTAGTTTTGTTTAAAAAAATTTAAAATCATTAAAAAAATAAAAATATATATATAAAATAAAAATCATAAAAAGTTTTAATTTTTAGGTTTTAATGGGTTGATATTTGTTTTTAGGATTTAATTTTAATACTTTTGAGTTCCATTTAGTTTTGTTTAGTTTTAATTTTGTTTTATTTATATAAAAATTAAAAAATATTTTGAAAAAACTTAACAAAAAATTGAAAATTTCGTATTTGGTGTCTCTATGTTCCATTTCTCTATAGCTAAACACACTTAATGTTCATTTTGAAGTTAGCTATGTGAAAGTGGTGACTGTTCAGCATTTAAATTTTATGATCATTTAAAGCATTTAATTTTTCTTGAAGTTTAATTGTTGGATCATCATTAAAACTTTGTGAATTTACTGGATACCTTGCATTGCTTGGGTTTGATAATAAATTATTGTTTTACAAGGTTCATATTTTCTGCAACATCTAATAAATAATCATTTAATCATTAACTCCATAAGGCACTGGTCCATTAATTTCTAAAATCAATCAGGTGCTAAATTGCCTTGCTGTGTCTCCCAACCCAACTGGTCCACAGTTGGTCTTCATTCATCCTATAGGGTCTACCCCCCTTAGCAGCGGGAGACGGCTTAAACGGAGAGATCGGGGATCCGGGTGACAGCTCCCAGTCTGAGCGTTGTCGTGACAATCTGTGCGACAACAGGGTCATTGGTGGAAGGGATAGAAGTTGAGTCTTGAATCTCATAATCATCATACCCATTTCCTTTCATGGCTTATAACAATTCCCTCTTCCTTGCAATGTCATCTTGAATGGCCTTCTCCCTAGCCTTATCCTCATAAAAATTTTCAAGCTTAGAAATTTATTCTGCCTTAATAGGACCTAACACTACATTTGGTGCACCACATGGCATTACTTGGCCTCTTATCCCAGCCAAGTGTTGTTTCAATCTAAGAATACCCCCACCTCCAATAGATTTATGGCATAATTTTCATATCATTTTTCCATCAATTACATCACAACGAGCCCATGCGCTGCCCTTTCCTTTTGGAGCCATGTTTGCTTGAAATAATTACAATTTGCAAAGAAATCTTCCATTTAAAAAAAAATTGCAGCTAAGCAACATGGAAAACCAAAGCTAAATTTAGGAAAACAAATGCACATGTAGGTTACAAAATTTGATAGCATAGAACTAGAGATTTGATAGCATAGATGATAGAAGTGAGAAGTTTATAAATTTATAACACAAAAAAAATTAATTCATGGACAGCAATCAAATAAGGAATTTTCAAGTGAAAATCCTTACCTGGAAATGCAAACTAGCTTCCTTAGCCTCCTCTTGAAGATGCCAACTCCACTGACAACTACAAACTATCTCCAAAATAGCTACAACTCCAACTCCAAGATGACTACTCCAGCAAAAACTGAACACTCTCCGAGCTCCCAAGCAAACTCACAAACACTCGTAAACACTCCAAATGAGATGTGTGAGACAAATGAGAGGGAGAGGGGCCTCTCAAAGGCTTGGAGAGGGTGTTTTTGGAGGGAAAGGACCCTTACTTTTCCTCCAAAACCATAAACTACCTAAGCCGCTCTGTGGGTCCTCGGCGAGCATGGCAGGTAACCAGGCGATTTAGGACAGAACCGGCTGGTTTGCTACAAATCGGTCGGTTCCATCCTAAACTGGCCAGTTAGGACCGGTTAGGGCCAAAATCTCGCCAAACTGCCTCCTTAACCAGGTTTTTCAGCCGGTTCCAACCGGTGGCCCTGCTGACCGACCGGTTATACCGATAACCAGTTAGCTAGGCCAGTTTTAAAAAAATTGGTTATGGATCAGCAATCACACTAGGAAAAGTACTTGCCCTTAGTAGAATTTGCATATAATAACAATTACCACCGTTCAACTGGGATGCCCCCATTTGAAGCATTGTACGGAAAACCTTGCAGAACACCGTTAAGTTGGGACAAGTTAGAAGATCGGGTAATAGTAGGACTGAAATTAATTCAAGAGATGGAAGAACAAGTGAAACAAATTAGGCAACGATTGGAAGGCACAAGATAGATAAAAGATTTATGTTGATGCGCATTGGACAGATAGGAATTATGAAGTAGGAGATCAGGGTTTCGTCTGCATCAGGAAAAATAAAAGCACTATCTGATTCGGAAAAGGGACAAAGTTGTCACCCCAATTTATTGGACCATTCAAAGTCCTAGAAAAAGTTAGACTTGTCGCTTGTCGTCTTGCACCGCCACCCCACTTGCATAAAATTCATAATGTTTTCCATGTATCCATATTATGACATTACATAGCTGACAAATCTCATAACCTTCAATGGAAGGAACTGCAAGTATCGGACGAGGGAACCATTTTGGTCGAACCATTAAGTATACTGAAACGTAGAGTTCGACTGCTCAGAAATCGCCCGGTAGACCAAGTTAAGGTCCAATGAGACAAGTATAGCCTTGCATCAGCTACCTGGGAAGATACAAAGATCATATGTCAAAGATACCTCAACATATGTTAATTTTCAAGAACTTAAAGCCATATTTTGTATATATTTACTTTACTTTAAATCAGATACTTAAAACTATTTTGAGATGATCACATGTAAAAATGAAATTTTTGTGTTACTGGAACATAATATATGTTATTTGCTTAATTTTACTAGTTTGTGGATACCAATATGAAATATGTTATTTAAATAAACACTGTTGAATTATGGATACCAATATGAAATTTAGTAATTGATTAACCTTGCTATGAAATCTAAATTATGAATTATGTTATGGATGAGAGAACTATAATTTTATTTCATTTCTGCATATCGACATGATCAATGAGATGGAGATAAAAGAATTACTACATTTTAATATGAAAGTTAACTTACAAATATATGGACTGGATATGGCTAAGTATGTTATGTGAACGCAAAGATCAATATCATAGATAGCAACATATGTGAAATAAACAAAAAATGTTATTTAAAAACAATTTATTTTGAATATATTGATGGATATGTTATAATGTGTGGACAAGTGTTTACATTGCAAATAACATCGTTACCAAACCGACCACGTGATGACAAAATTTCAAGAACAATTGAAGCTCAATGAGATTTCATGATAGGGTATTGACCCTAATCCCACTAGGAGGGGTGGAGGTATTACCCATCGTTTATCCTACAAAACCTAGAGTCATGGAAGGACTATGCGAGTCACGCAACCCTAGACGTGTGATGATGATTATCGGATGCCTACTAAGAAATCAAGTCAATATAGTCGACGTTGTCACCCTTAAAGTCTATGAATGGTTAGATTAGTATCATTGACGCCATGGCATATTCTAGTAGAGGATCGATAGGATGGAAGTGGAAGAGATTAGGAAGGATAGGATGATTCTAGAATAGCTTGAAAATTCGACTGGGGCAGAGCATGACTATTAAAGTTATGAAACTATAACTGTTCAAAACACAAATTTTCAAGTGTCTTCACATTAAACGAAAATTCAATTATGGAACACAATCCTTACATGATTATACTAATTGCTAAATAATTACTAATACACTTTATCTACCTTAACTTCAAAACAAAGTTTTCCGAAGCAGGGGTATATGTAACAACCTATCTCGAATTAAAGGAAGCATAGGGATATTAGCATGCACGCGAGGCATGCATACGATAGCTACATGTGCATCGCCTATACTGTACTAGTATACATATTGGTTAATATCATTAAAATGTGTCTATATTTAGGATAACGAATTAACTAGTGAAATGAATACCTAACTTACAAGAATATAGTGGGGTACTTGACCATAATATATGTATATAATTCTACTATATAAAACTAAAAAATAAATGCATTGTATTAAAATAAATACAAAGGAATTATTATATATATATTATTATTCTAACAAAAAGAAACTATGGATTCTATGAAATGAAAGGAAATTAATATATAGAGAAGTATATCCATATTAAAGTATGATTTAAAATAAAGCCATAATATTATAAAAGAATAACTTAATATAAGCAAAGGGAACCTTCACATGATAAAAGGATATATAAAGGGAAGTATTTTTATTAAGTCGGTAATCGCTTCCACACACTTCTGAAGTTATCAAATTAAAGACGATAGAGAAATTTCAAGCGGTGGAGTAACCTCCCCAGTATAAGAGGAGGTAAGGTACTGTAGAGAAGGGGAAAAGAAAATTCTGATACAGAGGGAGATGGAGGAAGAGTTTTGGAGATTTAGATGGAAAGAAGGAAATTCTAACCACTAATAGAAAGAAGTCTAAGCTCAATTGTTCTTGAAGTTTTGGACACGGGGGCCAAAGTACCTCAAATTTGAAGTACTTTGGAACTGGGTATTGAAGTTGTGCTCAGTTTGGCAGAGAGGTTTTGGTCGTTTTGGTAACGGAAACGGGAGCGAGAGCCACTGCATAGCAGTGACACCTTCAACCACAAAACTCTAGGTTGGTACTCAGTATAAAATTGTTAATTCACATATTTTAGGAGTAATATTAATTATACCCTATTAAAATCCTAATTTAGGATTTCACAAACTGTCTTTGGGGTTTTAATATCATCAAAATTGTAAATTCTATGAATTATGTGTCTCACAAATTGAACTACAAAAGTGTATTCTCCATCACCACATCGATCCTTTTTTATATTTTCCTGTTGAGACTCCAACGGCCAAGATTAAATCCTTAATCAAGGCACAAATTATTTATGGATCGATCCGTGTGAATTTCTAAACTATTATCACCTTGACTTAATTAATTCTAATTAATTAACCAGTTTCCCTAAGTTTAGACTTAGAAAACATTAAAAAATAGGTTAATGATCTAATTAATTCATCTCTAGGTGGAATTCCTAGACACGATTTCTAGGTTTTGGAGATATCATATATTCTAGCCTCTCCACCAAATTATGCGGCTAGAACACATACAATGCTACAAAAACTAACACAGCATTGATTTTCATGCCAAACATTGAGTTTAGTGCCCAGCAGTGTACTGTCATGTACCTTGCTATTCCAGCGCTTCCAAAAATGCGCCCAAAATTGTTGTATTGTACTATATTGTATTGTACTGTACTGTATAGGTCTCAAAACTGTTGCACAACTTATGGAAAACTCATTTAACAATCTACCATTAATGTTGTTCTCTCCCTGGAATGCATGCCCCTTTATTGCCCTAGCAAATTCACCCTCCCTCTTGTTGCCCCTCTTCTACTTCAGCTCTCTAAAATGTCTCTCTCAAAATGTGCCTCTTCAATCTCCAGAATCTCTTTTTATGTCTCATTAAAACGGTTTAACTAACCCTAAGATATTCAATGGTCAACATTAGATCTTTCCCTCCCAAGATCAACTGTTGTGATTTAATCTCTCACTAAGGTGACTTAAATCACTTGTTACTCAACTTTATAAAAAAACACTTTCTAGTCATTAATATAAAAGGCATTTTATAAAGTCATTAATATAAAATCACTTTATAAAGTTATTGTTGCCGCAAAATCTAGAAGGTCTTGGAAAGGAGTACCATACAAAGCTATTACTAGACCAAGCGACAACAATGGGGTAGTGGCCCACTGTCACTACAGCCAAAACCCCTTGCTCTTTACAGATTTTCACTGATGGTATATGGTCACCTATAATAGATATTCTAAGGTTGAGGTACAAGGTGACCAAATGGGGCCTTTTAAAAGAAAGAGAAAATGTAGGCTTAGGGCTCCAAGAGGAGGAACTTTGCTTTCTTTATAGAGACCTAGGGTAGACCACACAAGACATAGGGTTTGTTTAATTGGTTGAGAGTTGGGGCGGCCCAAGGTGAAGGTGAAGAGAAAGAGTTTCCAACAATATATATTAGCAAGATCAAGGCACACGAAACCCTCAAATAGGCCCTCAAGTTGAAGATAAATCCAAACTAGCATTAGCTTAGGGCTAGTAACTAGGGCAAAGAAATTTATGGACGAAATTGAAGTGAATGCCTACCAAAAGAAGGTATTTTGCAGCGACAACTCTCCTCTTGGCATTTAGACTCTCCAAGTCCACAAACTCTTTTTCCCTAGGAATTCACACCAAACCCTAGCTTGGTCGCTTGACTAAGGTGCCGAATTGGGGCAAGGAGAGGAGAGAGAAAATTTGTGGAATAAAGTTAAAGTGATTGTCAACCAGTGCCTTATACTTGGGTGGATGGAGTCTATGAGTTGATTAAATGACCAAAAAGTTGTGAAGAAAGAAGAATAAATGATGCCCTAGCATCAAAAACCCTAGCAATTACCTATGCAATGGACCAAGAAGTTTCAGGCGAGAGCTAATCAAAGTTCACCACTAGGATTATCATTCACATGTTATTTAATGAGTAATGCATGCGATAATGATATCTAGATTGTACCAAATATATTTTTAACAAATTAGGGCATAATAGCAAACCCTAGATTCAATATATTCCATACATTAGACATAAAGAAAATAATTATTCAACAAAAAACTCACTTACAAGATAACATGCATGAAATTCCATTCATTGATCCAAGACAATAACTCCAAAGACAAACAATTAGCTCCAAAGATCAATGTACATCCATAGGTCACATCTGTACCACAAGAAAAAAGGGCCAAAATTCTTTAAAGAGAGGTTGAAATCTCCAAGTTGTGATGATGATTCACAACAAATGATCTCTCCTCCACATATTTGATGATTCACAAAGTTAATTTTAGCCCAATGCCCTCTAAAACAATCAAATAATGATGCAACAACAAGTTAGGTCACAAGTCAACCTAATAGCTAATGAGAAAACATCAATCTAGCCCACACATGTGAGTCGTAGGGTTGTTCTAGCTAACCTCATCGATGCATAGGCTACTTTTGGGCATGCGCTCAAGCTCCTTGGTGCCAAGATGTGAGTAGAAGCCTTATAAAATCATCTCCTAAGGGTTGGCCCTGAGGTCTTTGTCAATCTCCCTATGTGGACCCCAGTTTTCATCTTGGGGCACAAAAGTGGTCTCATGGGTCTTCGGGTGGTCAAAATGCATGTCTCTGCTCCAACATTGAGGGCTTCCAAGGTGATGCTATCCCTCCCCTATCTCAAGGTGTGAGACCATCCTCATCTAGGCTCTAGATCAACTGTCGTCCCTCATTAAGTGTTAAGTCAACTGAGGGCATGTTGAGCCCAAGTGCATCATCCCAAAATGTCATCAATGTAGGGAAAGTGTTGGAACAATGTGGGTGTTGGAGGTGCCCAAGGATTTGTGTGATGCTATCCTACTGCTTGGATTCCCATCACTCTCAACACCTCACCTATGGGTGTCAATATGTTCCTCAGAAGGACCTGGACCCCACTTAAGTTGCCCAGGCCATGGCTTTGGAACCACCTACCAATTACATATAAAATCAAGTGTTGCAACCTTCATCATTAGGTACAATAATCATTTTTCATCAAAGTGGACAAAACCTGAAAGTAATGGGCAATTTGACACTTCATACAAGGCTTCCCTTCCAAAATTAAGGCTTTGATCTCACAATGGTGTTACCTCCCTAGGTAGGAGTGGTTAATAGATAGCCCTATTAAGTGTTTCCATCCGCCAAGGGGAAGTAACATCTCCTTGGTCCACCCTTCAATCAATAAGTGTCATGCGAAATTAATGATGAAACATAGGGAAAGGACTTCATGGCCAAGTGCCATAATCAAAGGGACCAACATAATGGAGGCTCCACATCCTATGTGTAGAGATGTGAAGAGGGAGAAATCGTGAATGCATGAGTTACCAACTTGGCCTCTCTTTTTTTCACCCCTCTTATGCCTTTTACATTTTCTTGATTTTTCTTTGCATTACTACTCATAGCTCAAAGGACTGAGAGCTTGCTTTGTATGATGTATACCAATTATTTTATGTTAAATTGGCAACTAGGGCCAAACTTCATGTGGGTCATCTTATTCATGGCTGATAATATGTTCATTAGATTCCTCTCGTCGAGAGGTGTAGGGTTGATCTACAAATCATTCGATTCTGATAAGTATTTATGAAGATATGAATTTATTTTCATTATGGAATTATTATCAAGCCGACCTACAACTCATGTAGGCTCAGAAGCCCAACAGTGGCATCTATTCAAACATCATCAGTTGTGTATAAATACAAGAGGACTTTTCCTCATTTGCACTCACTCATCTCATCACATCTCTCTCTCTCTCCTGCGCAGAAAAGAGGGTCTTCTCTATTGCGCAGAAAAGAGTCTCTCTCACACGTGTGGAAGAAAGCTGCTAAAACTGAAGCTGCAACTGCAAATCCAAAGTTTGACCAGCGTGGACCATCAAACCTCCTCTTCTGAACTGCATTGTAGGTTCATCTGAACCTCCTCTAAAGGCTGCAACTTTTGGTGGTGGAATCAAGTTGATTCGACGGTCAGTTTGCGAGATACCCACTGCCCTAGTTTGAAGGAAGCTTCTGAAACTGAAGCTGCAACTGCAGATCCAAAGTTTGACTAGCGTGGACCATCAAACCTCCTCTTATGAACTGCGTTGTAGGTTCATCTGAACCTCCTCTGAAGGCTACAACTTTTGGTGGTGGAATCAAGCCGATCCAATGGTCGATTTGTGAGATATCGACTGCCCTAGTTTTGATGATGAAGCCGCTAATGCTGATGCTGCTGATCTAGGGTTTGCTACTACTGATATAAATCAGATTTATTGTACTATTTCTCTCTGCCAATTGAAGATAAAAGAAGATTTGATCAAAGGGTTTCCCCACCTAGAAAACATAACAAAAAAAAATGATGCTATATATTTAAAGGTTGATTAATTAAAATTCAATATGTACATTGTAAATTGATATTAATATTTAAAGGTTGTGTATTTTTTTGGGTAAGAGAACTATTATATTTAATAGGAATTCAAATAGGTATGGAGATCGGGTAAATTTTCTACGCTACTCTACCTCTCAACAAATTGGATGTTAGAGATTTTAATAGTGTTCAACATAGAGCATAGATCAAAAAACCTAATAAAGAACTAAAGCTTGCCTTGATGGAAATTGAGATAGATAAAGATAGCCATTGTTAACACCTAACAGATACAAGCATTCATTAAGGGCGGGTTTGCCAAAATGGAAACCAAACTTGCCAAAAGCTTATGAAACTACAATACTAGCATTATAGTACATGAAACAAATAAAGGTTGTATTTTATATAGTATCAATTTATTATGTATATATTAATTTGAATCCATTAATATAGTATTATAATATATGATATAGATATAATTTGAGTACTATAAATATAGAATACAACCTTTGTATGAAATCACTACATAAAGGGTGCCATGGTCTCTCGTCCTGATTGCATGGGTGGTTGACATATGCCTCGTTTCTCATCGTTCCCTTCACCCAATTTCAAGACGGTGAATACCCTAATAACGGTTGTAAATATGAAATAAAATTAAGGTTGTATTTGTATATTTGATGTATCAGATTGTTGTGTGTTGTGTCTATATATATATATATATATATATATATATATAGATAGATAGATAGATAATTGATTAATTAATATTATACATTAATTAATAATATATATAGTATAGTTTGATTAATTTGTCAAGGTGGGTGTAGCTTTAGGTGGTTAGGGTGAGGAGTCTGCTATTATCCTCCCCACCCGGACCTCTAGAGTTCCATCCAATTAGTTGACATGTATGCTCCCTTGGGAGCCATTTCTACATGAAGATAAAGGGCACACCCTAAGAACAGGTGCAGGATGTGGTTTTTTGTGGATGTAGCTTACCACTGTCGATTCTCGTACAGTGAACCATGATAAATTACTATATATTATATATAATATAATACTATATATATATAAATATATATATTATCATATATATTTATTTAATCAATTTATTAGTTTCATTATCATGTATATATTAATTAATGAACTATATATATATATACACACAATTGATACTATAAATATAAAAAACAAAAATTATTTATAATATCAATTTATTACGTATATACCCCGAATTGGGTGAGGAGTGATGAGAACGAGGTGCCACCACCCCATGCAAGCACGACGAGTGACATGCCTCACCATTGATTTCATCACTGCAGCACGCAAACAGATCCTACCTTTAATGCAAGCCAATGAGAAAGGTTAAGGTCCAAGTTGACTCGACGAAGGTTAATACAGCTCGTGCATAGAATGACGTGGATGTCAACGACCATCATTACCAAAGCACTCCAATTTCCTTACCTGCATTTCAGCCTAGCATCATAGTATTGGGTTGCTATTTCTATTCTAGATCATGAAGACCCTATGATTACCCTTGTCTATGTGGTTGTTTCAAGCTTGTAAGCATAACAAGCTATCCTATATAGTATTATACTATTATGCACAACCCTTACACTTGTCAATTATGAAAAATCTAAAGCAATTTAAAAAATGGCTAAATGACATTCCATTATTGGCTGCTAGGCATGAGCTTTAGCTTTTGAAGTCTTAAGTGTAACTATTTTCAATTACTGTCTATTAGACATGAGCTTTAGCTTTAGTAAACTTAGTGTAACTATTTTCAATTTGCAATAAGGTCCATGAACGATCTATCTGAAAGAGAATTCTCTTTATATCAGTTTTTCTTCCTCTTATTTCTTATTAATTATGATTATGTTAAACATAAAAAGCATTCCCTCCTCAACAGGTTTTGCAAACTTTTACAGCTGTCTTGAAAACAACTATAATACTTTCGTGTTGTAAAAAGATTAAATTCATATTTCAAATTAAGAAAGGGATTGACTAGGAATTTATTCAGCCATTTAGTAACCAATCCAAGTCACTACTATCTGATTGTTTTCACAATGCTTGAGGTTGGGATGGTGGAAGCAATGAACTCGAATGACTCCTTGAAATCCATGTACAATATGTAAATCATGAGATGATCCAAAAAGTGAGAAAGAACAAGATCAATAACCACAAGGATTAGCCTTTTCAAATGTTACATTTTCTATTTTCTTGACATGGAGGCTTTGTTTGTTGTAATTTTGCCGCTGAAAATACAACATCTAAATCGCCAAAAACCCAAAATGAAATCTATCATACAAAACCCATGTTTTGAGTTCCAACTTGTATAATAGATTTAGATACCATGCAAAGAACATCCCTGAAATCTAACAAAAGCATCCTTGAAATCTGTCCAGAATGTCTCTGAAATCTGCTTGGAACACCTTGGGGACAACCAACAAGTCCCCAAGTCCCTGATGAAGTCCCCAGCAATCTGGGGACATTTCCTAAGGGTCAAGAAGTCATTGGAATGCTAGAATGCAAGGTACACAGGATTTGGGGGGACGGGTTCCTGTGCAACATAGATATATGTATATCTAAAGCAATGCTACCAAAATTGAACTGGTCATCGAACCACACAGGGACTGGGAAAAAAACATAACGCAAAACTAATCGACCAAAATGATCCAAAAACAGCAGAATTGACTATTTGCTTAATTTTTTCAAATATTAACTAAGGTTGCTTTTAAGTGAACGAATGAGGAAAATTGATTTTTAAGTGCCTTAAACAAAAAACTTGAAATCTGAAATCAACCATGAACAGCAGAAATAAGAAGCAAACACAGCAAATTTTGATGACGGAATTCGTCCCTCCTGGGCTACATCTCCGGGAATGCTTCCAATGGGCGTCTGATGTATTGAAAATGCTCATAAAGTCTCTTTACATCAAAATTCACCATTCTAGAATCTGCTCACAAGCATCAATGGCTATGCTCAAAAGATAGGCCTCGGCCGCAGCTTCCCAATGCAACTTACAGATCTCAAAAAGGCCCAATATTGGCAAAGTTATGCCTCAAAAGGGGCAGCTTCTCTCTCTCTCACACAAGTGGCAAGGAGGACGATTTTATGGGCAGAAAATTACAGGCTGAAATTTCAAACTTCAAGACCAGTGTTGACCGAGACTATTTTGACTGAATTTGACTGCGGTTTTGACTGAATTTGACTGCGGTTTTGAGGGCAGAATTTCACTTTCTTCAAACCTCATTAACTGGCACAAAAATCGAGAATTTTGGAGTTGTTTGACCTACGTTGACAACAGGGCTGACCATTGGTTGACCGAGTTTGACACGAGTTTTTGAGACTATTTTGGGTTGACTTTGACCATTACCTTTGATCGAGCTTCAAAGGAAATATTTGACTATGTTTTGACCAGCGTTGACTTTCTAGTTAGGGTTGAAGGTTTACTATAGTTGACTACAGAATTTGTCAGGGATGATTTCACTTTGTATTGGGCTAGTCTATTTGACTTTTGTACTTCTCTCTCTGCTGAAATATTGAATAATAATAAGATTTGATCAAAGGGTTTTCCCCACATTGGGGTTTTTACCTGGTTTCTACCAAATCTGGTGTCTTCTTGTCTTGGCTTGTCTTTTGCATTTTTTTATGTTCTATCTGCATTTACTATCAATGTGATTAATGGTTAATGTGATTGCTACTGCAAATAATTGGAAATTGTTATTGAGCTATCAAAAGAACATTGAAGTAAATTGTGCTAAGCATAGAACATTCAACATACCATTGTTATCTACAATTAACACATGTCTACACCCACGATCACAAATTGAAGGTAAACACATCTAGGGAGAAGGATGTGGACCCCACCTTATAAAGGCAGTTGATTGGCTTTCTCATGCATTTGGTCAACACCAAGCTAGATTTATCCTTTGTTGTAAACTCTCTTAGTCAGTTCATGGTTGAGCCGAAGAGAGTGCATTCGATAGCGACAATGCATGTGTTGTGGTATTTGCGTGGTGCAATCGAATATGAGATCAAATATGCTCGAGATGATGATATCAGGTTCGTGGGATATACTAACACAAACCAGGCAGGTAGTACAATGGGCAAGAAAAGCGCTTTAGGGTGGGATCAGGAGTTGTCTCTGTTGAAGAATCTAGGGCAAAGTAGTGTAAAGTGATTCTCTGTTACTTGATAACAATTTGTGATGCACTTTGACAATTTATCTTCTTCTTCTTATTAGTGTGTGTGTTTCATCAAATTGCTACCAAAACAAAATAACAAGAACACAAAGTTTGGCTCTCTGCCAGGGACAAAACCTCTCCACTCTTGAGAGGAAAACCCTTTGTAAGTTTTCTCTTATTGAAGCTTCTTATTTGAACAATTGCCAAACCCTAGACCCTTAACTAGGATATCCTCCAAGCATAAGTCAAATCCTTCCTCTTTTTGCACTATAACTTCCGGCACATGGACCTCTTTCTTCCGGCACTTTGCTCCTTAGTACTTCGTCCTTTTTTTGTTGCTTGTCTAAGTCAAACTTCTCTTTTTCTTAGGAGAAACCCTAGAACATTAGGGCTTCTTTACTTCACTATAGAGAAAACCTTTTTCGCTTTCCTTAGGAGACCTTGTAGACCAAGTTATACATCCAAATGAGGCCTCTAAATGTGTTGCCTTCAACTGCAGTCAAATCCGCAAAAAGTCACTTCTGAAATATTCGCACGAGTGGACAGAAACCCTAAAACAATCCTTTGATCTTTATTGTCTTTTCCTTCCTTCTTCGTTGGATGGGGAGGCCTTATAGGCCTTGTTTATTAGCCCAAAACCGAGATACTTGTCATTGTGATTTCCTGTTGTAATGGCAACAGGTAGACCTTCCTTTTCTCTCAGGCGTGGTTGTTGATGCCCTAGAAATTGTCTCCTTACCTTCATTGTTCTTCCTCCTTATCTCGCTGCCCTTGTAGACCCTTTTCCTTGGCTTTCTGCGTCCTTCTAGTCCTCTTTCTTTCTGCGGATTTCAGAGCACAATTGATATCAAATGAGGAGTGGACAGCCTCTATAAATAGAGGTTTGTCCCTCCTCTTTAGGCCGACTTGACAGTTTCATCATAATTCGTATTTTATTCATCATTTGGTTCCTTGGAGACTTCGTTGATGCTAAGAGAGGATTTGACTTGGCTTGGAGGTGTTCCCATGACCTTGCATGTTGACATACATGATGTAATATGCCCTCAAAGGGTCTCATCATAATTACATTTTGACTTTGACTCTCTAGAAGCACTTCAAAATGTGCTTGACCTATTTTCAATGAGCAAGAAGCTCATTGACAAATAATATCAAAATAATTTCTATTTTCTTGAATAAGAACAAATATCAAAATTACATTTATAAAGACCTAGCCTAGTTACATTTCTTTCAACAGTCTCCTAGTACAGTAGGAACCAAAAGTCCGTGCTACTCAGCTCTGTGGAAGTGAAATATATAGTAGCTAGCATGGCGACATGCAAGGCCATTTGGCTTCAGAAGTTGTTAGTAGCCTTGTTTGGTCAAAGGGTAGAGACAACAGTGATACACTATGACAATCAGAGTTGCATCAAGTTATTTGAGAATCTGGTGTTTCATGATAGGTCTAAGCATATAGACATCAGGTATCACTTCATTAGGGCATGTGTAAAGCAGAAGACAATTCAGCTACAGTATATACCTACAAATCAACATGTAGCAAACATTTTGTCGAAGGCCATGGGGAAGGTGATACTTATCTTCTTCAGAGATAAGTTCGATGTTATGCAAAACACCTTCTCGCTGAGAGAGAGTGTTAGTTTATGTAGCTCAAATAGGTGTTCGTGTCTCAGGTGGTGTCTATGAGGCTAGACACAGATGGATTAATTATCTCCAATATCCAGAAAAAGTTTCTAAGGAAAATTGTCTTAATTAGATTCAATTAGCGTGTTAGGACAAATGATAAATTAATTGGGATTAATTGAGACAAATCGTTTTTTTCTCTAGTGACTTTAGAAAAGTGATTGAATGAAGTGAAGATGATCTTAGCCATTCATTGTGGATAGATCATGGTCGTTGATTGCTCAATGAGAGATTATAAGAGGACATCGATGGGGCATTTGTAGATCATTTGAACAAAACGAATTGCAATGTAGCAAGGGTGCAATGATAGTGTGGGAGACATCAGCAGCGGGGTTTTAGCAGGAGAAATGGAGGAGAGAATTTCTGGAGGAATTCTTCATAGAGATTCTGGTTTCTGAGAGGAAGAAAGCCGAATTATTTCTATAAAGAGAGGCTTCATTAGCCAGTGCGAATAGCTAGTGCGAGTTGTTGGAGCTACAGATCGATTTCGAGTTACCGGAGACAGTTTCCAAAGGAAGTGTGAATGGCTTTAGAGAGTTGCTAGAGGTAGTTTATTTCGCTGGAACAATTTTTTGGAGGGAGTGTGTGTTCCAAAAGAAGGTCATGTGCATTTTCATTTTGCCAGTGCGAGTTGCTCAAGGAAGTGTGAGTTGCACACAGAGAGCTGCGTTTGTTTGTACAAAATTTTCCAGTTTGATATGACCAGTAGTAGTGACAGAAAAATATTGTCAAAGCTTTGCCAATAAGAGGCAAGCAGTTTATGTAACCATTGATTTGTTGAAGAATAATAAAACCCTCATCTGCAGAACTTGTTTCCCCCACACTTGGGTTTTTCTAGGGACATTTTGTCAAAAACTATCGGTGTCTATTATTTTGTGTGTGATATTTTATCAGTCCGTGTGATTTAATTATGATGAAGTTGCAGTAGTGTTTTATTCAATATTTTTCGTATAAAAATTACAGAAGACAAATAATCTTTTAACGATAGGTGAATAATAACCAGATTAACAGCAACATTTTTTTAAAATTTCACGTACACATCAAAGCTCTCCACTTATGCTCTAATCATTACTCTCTCCCATCCGGCACACTTCTTAAAGGAAGGTGGGTCATCTATCAAAAGGTAGATTAACCATTTTTGTAATTATGAGCTTTTATTTAATGTTTTGGGCTATACTAATATAGATCACAAGCCAAGTTAGAAGATTAACCACTCTTGATTGTGCCCTTGTTCCCACACTTCACTTGGGAGGTTATTCTTCGCCCCTAGTCCAATGTGACCTCTGTTGATGTCCTATTGACCACACTTTGTCAACAATCCAAGAAAGCTGAGTGAAATGAAGTGGAGAAATTTTTTCAAATATCAAGGTCATCAATCAACCTAAATTTCATTATCGTAAACTCAGTATCTGCAGTTTATTGTAAATGATACTAGTATGACCATTTAATTATTTAACAACGCCTAGGTAAGCCTCTTATTTTGGCGAAAGATTTCATCCTAAGAAGTTTTTTAACCTCCCTGAATTAAGTGTGTTTGTAAACACGCATAATCAGCAGAGTTTTTCTTCCAACTATAACCCCAAAGCTAAGGTAGAATTCGTTGACAAGGTCTTCGGTGAGCCCTAGTGTTTATCGAATCTATTGTAAAACTGCGTTTAGGAATAAATATAGTGCATGATCCCTCATAATGAAAATACCATGGCTAAATAATTTTATTATAAGCACACTTGGTTTCATAATAGACCATATTATGTCACAGAATTGCATAATGTCTTCAGGGTTAGGTCTAAATGTGTATTTTCCCTTCTAAGGTTTGAATTAATTATAAATTTATAATCTTTGATGTAAAAATATTTTAGTGCATGCTCCCTCACAATCAGGAACCATGGCTAAAATATTTGAAGGTGGAAAAATAATTAAATCCCCTCTATAGTCAATTAATTAATTTTTCTGGCAAAATAAAAATAAAATTCTAAACTAGAAAATTTAATTTTGAGTCAAAAAATAACTATAGAGAAATTAATATCTCTCCAAGTCGAAAATAATCAAAAAATTGTCAGTCAAAAGGAAGTCAATTTTTGGATGTCCTCCACCAAGGGAAAAATGGATATTTTACAAAAATTTGAGCCTTTGGACCTTGGTGGTTAAGTCAAAGTCAATTGTTTTAGGAAATTAATCCAAAATATTAATTTTTGGATTAATAAAAAATTGTTTAAGTGAAATTCGAATCTTTCCTCGAAAATAAAAATTCGACGGTGGAGAATAAAAGAAGATCAAGTTATTTTCGACAGTCAAGATTATTTTGACGAGGATCAGGCCAACTAGCTGTTATTTTCCACTTGGAGGGGTTTTTTCTATATAAAGAAGATATTTAGCTTTTAATCCCCATCTTTGAATGGAGTAATCTTCTATTGATGTATTGAGCTTTTGCTCTAATGGAATTATTTTTCTCATAATAGAAAGACTTTGGGGTTTCAGTTCATGTTGTTCTTCTATCTTCTAATTTGTGGTATGTGCTAGTTTATGTGTTTATACTCTATGTTATGTTGGATATTTCAAACTATTATTTCATTTGTTGATGATAAGAACATTCATTTGGTACGAGTTATCTTAAGTGATATGATTCACTATATGATCTAACAGTTTATTTTAAGAATGAATAGAGATTTATAAGTACGCTAGCCATTGGGCTCCAAGTTCACATACTATGGGGAAGGGTCGACCTTGTTTGAGCTTCAAGCTCTCATTGTGGTGAATTGTTTGGAAGGAAGATTTTGGCCAGTTATTTTTTTCAAAATTATTCATCCATGAAATTTACTTAAAAAATTCTCAAAAAAATTGTTTGATCCTGGGCTATAAAGATTTAATTTGCTAATGAGAGCTAATAATTTTATTATGTAAATATTGTAAATATTTGTAAATTAATCTAACCCTTTGTTTAATTTTGTAGCACTTAGAGTTTTGAATTTTTTTTTTTAAATCTTCATATATATTGGGGTTTTGGGAATTCTTTCATTCATTTTTGCAAGTGAATCTTCATGAGGAAATCGAATTTTTGAGAATCTAGCCCTAAAGGCTATGGTTTGAAAAGTTTATCTCATTCAAGTGTGACGTCCAACCTTCTTGAGCAATTTCGTTGGGGTTTTGAGGCAAATCTAGGCCTATGAAGGCAAGATCTAGCCCTTAGATACCCTCCAAGCTCAACTTTTAACCAAGAATGGAAGAAGTTGGCCCGAAGGAGGTAAATTTTGGCTTTTCTGTGGAAAAATTTGTGATTGCAAGGTTTCAAAATTTTTTAAGGCTTCCAGGGCCTAGCCACTGCCCCTTCCAACCTTGCCATGGCCTCCTTTGCCCTCTTCAATGAGTCATTGCCCTTGTTTTCCCTAGTCGCAGCCCTAGAAGGGATTTTCCCTTCGACGGCAGCCCTAGAAGGGCCTTCTACCCTTGTCGTCAACCATCCTAACCCTCTCAACTGCCCCTCTTCCCCTTAGTCGTGCCCTTGTTGGGCCTTGAGACCCTCTCGGCAACCCTTTTTAGAACCTTATACCCCTACTACAGGCCTTTTTTGGCCTTTTCGTGGCCTCATAAGGGCCTCTAACCCTCTCGGCCCCCTCCCTTTAGCCTCTGTTGCAGGCCTTTTAGGCCTTCTTCTCCCTAATCGTGGCCTTCTTAGGCCTTCTCCCCCTCATCGCTACCTTTCCTTTGACCTCTTATCTCCATCATTCACTTATTAGCCCTCTTCTAGCCCTCGTCCAAGCCATTCTTCAGTCATTGAGTTGGTTTGCATTAGTTTATGGCCTCTAACATTTTGTTTTGCACCGATTTTCGAGCTAACATTGTGGTTGCAGGTGGACAAGTTCATTGGAAGCCAAACTAGTCATCTATAAGGCCATTAAGCCTAGTGGTTTGTGTTGAAGAATCTAGGGTAGTTAGCATTAATAACATTCTTCTAGACTTGATAACAATTTGTGAAGTGCTTTTACAATTTATCTTAGCTTGATCTTCTTCTTATTATTAGTGTATGTGTTTACTTCATCAAACTACTATCAAAAACAGAGACAAGAACTCAAGAAGTTGGCATTCTGCCAGGGCCAAAACTTCTCCCTCTTGGAGAGGAAAACCCGCACGTAATTCTTCTTATAGAGATTCCAATTGGTGAAAACCAAGACCACGACCCTTGACCTACTAGGCCACCCCAAGACCAAGACACCAATCCTCTTCTTTGTCACTGCTGAGATCATCATCATTGCTGCCTCATTGAGGTCATCATTACTATACCTTCACTGATATATTCATCATAACAACGAGATCATTGTTGTTGCACCATTGCCACACCTTTACTGAGATCTTCACCTTGTAATTATGTCTCCATCAGGATAATGACTATACCAAGATCATAATTGTGTTTAAGATGAATGTCGAGATAGAGTGTGATACTGTGGGATCACCGAGATCCTTGTCATCATTGCTACCCATCTAAATTTATAGTCCTGTACCCATCCGAAATTCAGTCCTACACCCATCTAAAATTACAGTCCTGCACCATACGAAATTACCGTCCTGCAACTCATACAAAATTTCAGAGATGTCCGAAATTCTATTCTTTTGTGGTGACTTCAGCTGCGTATATATAGTAGTTCTGCCTCTATAAATAAGTCGACCTGTCACCATGAAATGTTGTGTCTCCACATATGAGTCGACTTGTCATTTAAATATATTTTGAGGCTGACATTGTTGCCTTCTTCATCGTTTAGCAGGCAAACTTCTTCAAGAGAATTGTGCTTGTCTTGGAGAGTTGTTCTAGACACTAGGTTGACTCATATATATTACATATATCCTCAAGAAAAGCTCTTTACACATGATTTTGACTCTTTGACTTTCCTAGACCTATGGAATGAGCAAAAAACTCATTCATATAATTTATAAAAATAATATTTATTTTTCTTGACAAGTACAAAGATCAAAATTACATTGATGAATACCGAACCTAGTTTCACTTTTCTTCAACACTCCCTCTTAACTAGGGAGGTATTTACAATGGTACTTGGTTATTCTCAATCTAAAGAATTTCTCATAAGAAGAATCGGATTGGTAATCCCATCTGTATAGCATCATATCAACCAGCATTGTCACAGTGCAAGGCCTTGACTAACATCTCCATCTCTCTATGAGACCATGAGCTACAATGCTTGTGATACCAATGATTTATAGGCACCTTCATCATTGTCTCTCAAGGTACATACCCACCCGGTTGTTCACTAAGTATGACCTTCTAGAACTATTCTTATCTCGAGTTCCTAGCCCTTAAAGAATATCGGTCCTCTTGCCTACTCTTATCTTGGATGCCCTACACATCCTCAAAGAGTATCGGATGCCAGATGATTACCCAATCCTCCCATTCTTTCTTCCCAAGTGAAGACAAGAAAGTTGTATCTATCATGTGTCTACGTTTCCACTCATGGCCTTCATCTAGGCTTACAGATGTTAGTCTTGTTCTAGTGCATGACACATGAAATGGAAAAACACAATTGTCACTCCTTTGTAATCAGGGGTGATCTAATTCAAACTCCTTCTTGATCAGGGACCTGTCAAAGCTCCCTCTTAGCTAGGGACTCTTTTATACATCAGCAGCTTCTTCTTCATGGGTTCTTCAGCTGCTTGATCAACTTCTCTCCTTGATGTCATGAAATTTAGTTGAGCTTCATCCTTGTAGGGCAACAACCATCGATCACTTTCCTTATTTCGTCATTTCATTCCTTTCTTCATGGAAAGTGGCCTTCTTGGCATACATCTGGAACTTTCTTCATATGGCTACTTCTTTTCTCTCCATGCTTCTTTTAGGAGTTTTCATTCATCGCATGAATGTTGGTTGTACTTGTACTTACAAGTCTTGTTCTAGTAGCCCTACATGAACTCATCTAGATATTATTCAATAAAATTATAAATCAAAAAATCATATTAAATTAAATCATCCCTTACCAGATGGCTCTTCATCATGACATCTTCCTATAGGTATCAACATCCTGCATACATGTTGACACATCTCCCAAAGATATCTATTGTCAAGGGTCTTATCTTTTTTAGACTTTCATAAGAGTCTTCATACCTTTCCAGGAGATTTCCTAGTCAAATCTTCTTGGTATTTTGGTTGTTGATTGCCTTCATCATGGTTGCATATCTCACGATCTCTTCCTTCCTCACACATTCCATTTCCAGGAGCTTTCAATGAGAGTTTCTTAGTCAACTACCTCATACTTCATATGAGGACATTTTATGTTGATTTCATCTAGTGTGACTTATGCCTTCTCGCATTCTTTCAGAGGAGAAGATCTCTTGATCATGCTTCTCAAGATAGAAGTAATGATTTGTGTTACCTGCAACCATATGTCATGACATTATAATATACAAACATACATACCTCATTTTACCTTTAGGTCATCTAGGCTTCTTCCAGCAGCTCCCTTGATTGAAAAGATCTTCAATCCCTTGATCTGCTTCATGTCATCACACCATTATCCCATCAATTCCATAAGTTGGAGTTCTTGATGAAACACTTGCTCCCTCTCTAGATTAGTGAACCCTCCGATGAGGATTCCTTCAGAGAATCTTGAGGATCTTGCATATACCTATCTGGCGGAGGTTTCCTTTTTGCCTTAATGTATGATGAGCCTTGTCCTGGATGACATCTTTCTTTCCTTCAATGTTCAATAAGATTCCAAAGAGCTATATTCTTCATGTTTGACTGCCATGGATTTTGTCTCTCTTGTCCTTCATGATATCCATGGTGATGTCACGAGCTCTTGCTTCTAATGCTTTCAAGATGCCATGATGCATCTTATTATCATTGTCATGTCTTATAACACAAGAAATAGAAGCTTATGATAGGATCCTTTTGTGAGGGATACTATCTTACTCATAGGAGAGAATTGATACTCCCTCTTTCCTTGGCCCTTTTCTTTAGCTTCCTCCATCTTTCAGTGATATGAACTTCCAAAATCTTTCTATAGCATTGAATCTTAACTATACTTATTTTTGTCTTTGCTTGAGGACCAACCTTGCCTTTCCTTTCTGCACATGGTTGAATTCTTTTATCCTTTAATACTATAGACTGCAACTTGTCTTTCTCTATCTAGCATAGAGACCACAAATTGCCGGGTGAGGTAACCTTCTTTGTTCATTGATATTTGTTATCTTGCTCATCAATGATGTCTACCTTCTTATCATCTTTCCTAGATCTTCATGAAGTTATTCCTTCATTCTTTGATACGTTTACTATTGTGTAGGTCTAAGTGGCCTTCTTTACTTTAATTTCCGAGAGTATATCTAGCATTTCATATATCTCTCTTTATGTCTCCTCTTCTGCTATTTAGGTATGAGAGGACTTTTGAATGATATCATATGAATCCTATGAATCTCTTGATGGATTCAAACAATGCTTGACCTTCATAAACCTTTTCATAGATATCAATGATTTCTCTTTTCTATGAGGATTATGACAATCCTCCTTATTCCATGGAATGACTTTCGATTATCTAACCAATTTATAAATCCCCTTGCAATCATGAAATCATTTAACCAAATCTGATTATAAAATTGAAAGATACTTACTTGGTGTGTGAAAAGGAGATCTTCACCTTGATGCTTCTTTTGCTTGAGCTGCCCATCATTAGTATCCTTTCATCACGACTTCCTTGGAGACCTTTTAGCAACATGACATTAGTGGTCTTGACTCTTGAGTCTTGACATCACTGAAATTGCTTCATGACCTTCCCAATTCATATTTAAGGTATTTTTGACTTCAACATATTGTTGACATGCTAGTGATACTATGTTCTAATCCAAGCATCATGCTATTGAGATCATATTCATAGACAGAATTTGAGACTGACAAGTATATTGATATGGTACTGCACTGAGACTGATGTTTATGTGCATAGAGTTGTGTAGAGATGCAATGTATAGAGAGCCCAAACTTGTCACTGAATAACATAACTAAACTATGGGTGGCACTGTATAGAGAGATTGTCTCATCACAGAAACTGTCTTGATGTAATAACTATACTAAGACAGTGATGTAATCATGGATTGTGAGAGGTATTCCTTGGATTACTTCTGCAATATATATATATACCTGAGACTATCTTTTATGGCATGGAGAAAGTTCAGCGATCAAGAAGAGGATCACTGATATACTCCATCAAACTGAGCATGAGTTGAGTGCACGACTGTAATTACTGAAGTTGATACTCCATGACTGTTGTAGACCTGCTTGTTGTATACTTGCTCCTTTAATCCTTTGAACCTGCTTTGATGTCCTTGAAGACAGATCCTTGTATGTCTCTTTTGCTGCCCTTCATTTGACTTCAGCACCTTAGCTCCGATTCCATGTTGAAGAATCTAGGGCAGTTAGCATTAGTAAGATTCTTCTAGACATGATAACAATTTGTGAAGTGATTTTACAATATATATTCGCTTGATCTTCTTCTTATTATTAGTGTATGTGTTACTTCATCAAACTACTACCAAAAACAAAGAGACAAGAACTCAAGAAGTTGGCATTCTGCCAGGGCCAAAACCTCTCGCTCTTGGAGAGGAAAACCCGCACGTAATTTTTCTTATAGAGATTCCAATTGACGAACACCAAGACCATGACCCTTGAACTATTAGGGCACTCCAAGACCAAGACACCAATCCTCTTCTTTGTCACTGCTGAGATCATCATCACTGCTGCTTCATTGAGGTCATCATTACTGTACCTTCACTGAGATATTCATCATAACAACGAGATCATTGCTGCTGCACCATTGCCACACCTTTACTGAGATCTTCACCTTCTAATTATGTCTCCATCAGGATCATGACTATACCAAGATCATAATTGTGTTCAGGATGAATGCCGAGATAGAGTGCAATACTGTGGGATCACCGAGATCCTTGTCAGCACTGCTATCCATCCGAATTTACAGTCCTGTACCCATCTGAAATTCAGTCCTGCACCATACGAAATTACAGTCCTGCACCTCATACAAAATTTCAGAGATGTCCGAAATTCTATTCTTCTGTGGTGACTTCAGCTGCATATATATAGTAGTTCTGCCTCCATAAATAAGCCGACCTGTCACCATGAACTGTTGTGTCTCCACATATGAGCTGACTTGTCATTTAAATATATTTTGAGGCCGACATTGCTGCCTTCTTCATCGTTTAGCAGGCAGACTTCTTCAAGAGGATTGTGCTTGTCTTGGAGGGTTGTTCTAGACACTATGTTGACTCGTATATATTCCATATATCCTCAAGAAGAGCTCTTTACATATGATTTTGACTCTTTGACTTCCCTAGACCTATGGAATGAGCAAAAAACTCATTCATATAATTTATAGAAATAATATTTTGTTTTCTTGACAAGTACAAAGATCAAAATTACATTGACAAATACTGAACCTATTTAGACTTTTCTTCAACAGTTTGCCCTCTAACCTTCTTTGCCTCATCACTGTTTCATTTGAGTTCTAAAGCATATTGATGACAGCGGTGTATTCAGGGCATAACCACATCTAAAATAGTCCTAATCTCATTAATTAATCACTTAAGGCAATAAATTTTAGTTTTGTGCTTCATTGGTTGCATGCAAGTGAAGTTTGAAGAACTATTGGGCATATTCAAGATATGATATGTTTGCTATATCCATCTTAAGTCACCTACAGCAGTGACAAAAACACCTAACAGTGGCATAATAATCATCTTGCAGTCATATTTTATCATTGGTAAATATTTGGCATTGGTTGGACTTGCATTATTTGGCATTTTTTGAGGACTGTCATATGCATCATAAGGTCTGATATAAACATAGCAGGGGTGTGAAAAGTAGTGGACAGTCATCTAATTTCATTGGGCATTCGATTCTAGCATATTTGGCATCTTGAGTAAGTGTCCTCTTGTGTCATTGGGTATCTTTTCTTATTGCTGCAATCATTGGTCTCTTGGCTGCCCCATCTTGCATTTCATTGCATTTTTGCATCTCTTGCATACATTAGCATACCATTGTTTGCATTTGCATCCATTGTGCTTTGCATACATTTGCATTCTTGCATAAGCATTTTATGGTTGCATCCTCATCTAAATAAGAACATAAGTGCTCTAAAGGTATGGATAATTTAATTGGAAATTGTAGGATAAGGTTGGCTTATTGCTCTAAAAAAATATATTGTGGGTGAATGCTCTCTTTCTCTCATTGATAGCTAGCACTGTTGTGACATTGATCTTTGAAGAATTTCCTACTTGTCATTGCTATCGTATTTCTAAAGAGGTTGGCTATGGGATAAATGTTATTTTTTTTTCATTGCCATAACATTATAAGTATACTAACATTGTGTTTTGCAAGTGAGTTTCACATTTAGGTTTATAATCTTGCAAATCTAAGTCACTCTTAAAGCACTTGTCTAATCATTACATCGTGATAAGAATAACATTGAGATCATCTAAAGAATTGCTAATTGTGTTTCATAAAGAATTGAAGCTTCCATTTTGTCTCTAATTGGCACATTAGCATTCTACTGTTATAATCTAAGTAATCTTAAGAAGTCGCTAATTGGCACTCTAGCATTATTGAAAGAAGCATTTGTATATTTATTGTCTTTTCATGAGCAATTGTCCATTGTAAGTCTTGATAACATTTCCAAGCGCCATCTATTTGGTTCATTGAGCACTTTCTTTTGGTGAAGATTATCATTATACATTGTTAAGTACTTCATTGTTCTAAATTGAATATCATTGTAAATTATATCCAAGTACTTAAGACCCTTAGCAATCTGACTTTAAAGATAACCACTCATTTTGCACTTGCATCCTAGAACTAGTCTTGCATTAACTAACTTACCTCCAAGCATAAGCTTGATTGAAAGACGATACGACCACCTTTCTCACCTAGCTTACGAAGTCTAGACCCTCTTTTGTGGTTAACACCGTGACCTTGCAGTTGTCAGAGCCACAATCTCTGCAGCGTCGGAGGCATCGGGAGGTTAGAACCCTTGGGAAGGTATCATTAATATAGCCTTTGTTGTCTTTCCCTAGGTTTCTCCCTCACAACCTACACCAGAGACTAGCTTCAAAATAGTCGAGAGGAAGGATTCATTTAGATAGGCCTCTAATTAAAATAAAATAAGATCTTGCATTTCACTTAGTTTTAGGTGTTGCATTTCATATAGGATAGTGAGGCATCCTAAAGCAACAAATGTTCATCCAGTGGCTTGGCAGATAATTCATGCAAAGCAAGTATTTTGACTACATTTAAGGCACTAGTCTTTCAAAGTAATCTAATTTGATCACTAAACTTGCTAAATTAACCAAGTTGCTAGGCCATTCAGTTGTCTCCCAGAGTTGTCGGTTATCGACGGGTCTTTCATCTTCACATTTCAAAAGGACTACACCTCGTATATTGTTGTAGGGAGACAGCTAGAATGGAGAGGGCGTGGATCAGAGTGACAGCCCCCGTCCTTAAGCGTTGTCGCATCTTGCCTGTAGAGTTTGGGCGACAGCAGGTCCTTCCTTTAGGAGAAGCATTAATACGAAGCACTAATTGAAGTAGCATGCACAAGGTACTTCATACTTACCATACTCCATGCTTCCCTAATTATCCACATCCTTTCTTTCGATTAATTGTCAATTTTCATTGGGACTAGCACCTTATATCCTCATCTCTGAGTGAAGGCCAAAAAATTTGCCCTGAGAGGTTGATGCAACTAAAAAAAGGATAAAAACATATGAAGCAATGTTATGAATATAATTCATAACAAATAAAATAAATAAAAATAAATGTAAATAATAAATAATCAAAGTAGTGATTATTTTAATAGTCATTAGCTTAATGAAAAGGCATGTTTAAATAGACATGGCCAATCGTCAAGAGGCACTTGCCCAGGTATATATGTGGGCCCTCATTGTAACATTCAATCATACTTGTACATTCATCTTATTAATAGAATATTATTTACAAATACCTTTCTGTATTTTTACATTTAAAGTCAACAAGTTACAGTTTTGTTGCTTCAAGCAACAACTAAAGAAGAGAAAAATGCAAAGATGGTTGGGACATAGTAAGCACGTGGACAAAAGCCTAGCATGAGCTCTAACCCTCTCATTAGCCATCACCCAATTTCTCAGCATTCCAAGTTACATAATAAAAGTACCCTTGAGTGTCCCAACCCTAATGAGCGAGAAACTACAACACCTTTAAGGGGTATTAGAAAAGCATAAAGCAAGCTTCATTTCCTAAGCTCTACAAGAAGAAAGATAAATTATTAAAGTAAAAGACACATTAGAGAGGCAAAAAAAGCAAGCCAATGAAAGGGGCAACTCATCCCTCCATGATTGCTTCCTCTTCTCATTATAGTACTCAAAGATGTTGGACCCCCTCTAGTTGGTACCATGGCTATGACCATCTTCCTTGAAGTCTTTCCCACTCCATTACCACCATTATCACATGCACATATGGATTGATTGGTCTCTGGCCTTTCCCCTTGGGCGTGGAAGCACATAATAGGGTTGAAGTTATATCCATCCCTAACATAAGTTTGATAATTGGCCTACGAATCCTAAGCTAGAAAGACATTGCAAGGCAAGGTTTGTGTGAACTATTTTTGTGCCCTTAACATTGAATATGGCTCACAATGACACTTTAATGGGTTTTGTCCCTACTGATGTTGATCTCACTTGATCTTGAGGATGTGTTTCACGTGGTTCATTACTCATGCAACAAAGATCCTTTAAAGAAAGGTTTGACACATATCCAACACCATTCAGAGGATGTTTTAACCATTGTTAAGAGTAGACATGACCTTGTAGTTCAAACATTTCCCTCATGAGATGTATGGTGGGCCTTGATGAGATTCCACATGGTTGTATGCCCCTTGCTACACCTTCAAATGTTGAAACAATGCACCAAGAAGCCAAGGCAATGAATTGTTTGATGATGTGCCTAAATGGACCTAAGACACCCCCAAGTTGGCCTTGATCTCGTTAGATGGGAGTTGCCTTGTTCCAGAGCCCAGATGAGGATGGTTATCACTAAGATGACTTGAGAGGGCTAATACATCATGCCCATGCGTCAACGCTTGCCTCAAAGCATGCCACATCACCCCCATGTGCCCTAGAAGGGTGTCGTAAGCCTTCTTGGAAATGTGTCATGGTGGAAGATGAGTTATTTAAAGATATATCCATGCACATTGGTGATTTCTTAGAGTGAGAAGCACTCATGAGCTCTTTATCACTTGCTTGATAGAGATTGTTTGTTGTGAGAGGATGATGGCATCATGGCGAACCTTTATTTCCACACATGTAAGCAATTTTGATGTATTTATTATGTTTTAAAGATATCTTAAGGTCGATTTATGACCTTTAGGCCTAGTTGAACACTCAAGTAAGCTTTTTAAGGCTTTAAATTGTAAATTAATGAAAAGTGACTTGGTTACCCTCATATAAATAAAGGGAGTCGCTTCCATTTGGATCATCACACTATATATTACTTCTATCTCTCTCTCTTAAGAAGTGCACACTAGCTCTCTTGTTCTTTTCTCTTGGACGTAATTTGATCTTGGTGGAGCAAATTGTCTTGGGAGGGGTATTTTTGCATGAGGAGACTTGTCTTGGATTGATGAAGTAATCCTTGATTGAATGGTGTAAGTTTATTTTTTATTTTCTTGCATTTTGCATGCAAACTTCTGAAATTAGGGTTTCATTGTGCCATATAGGTTTCTTTTAAAGTGCAATACTTTAATTAAAACTTGTTTATTTATGATTTGCGAACTTAGTCTTCCAAAAGTGCATCAAAGGAACTTTGTGTATGCCTACTTTGACCTTAAATCTCCATTTAGAGAAAGTCACTAAGGTTTCTAAGAGAGGCTCCTAGTCCTACACCCAACTCATCCAATTCCCTATCTTTGACCTCACCGTCATTGACTCCATTTCCCAATTGTGAGAAGGCACTAGATTAGCTTGTGGTGGTCATTTTAATGTCCCTTTTTCCTTTAATTTATGTTATATAGGGTTAGGGTTAGCTCAAAATTGCATTTAATAACAATTTATTGTCAATTTGTTATTGCCCTATTGAAAGAGATTGCATTTAATAAATATAAAAAGGCAAAATCTAGCATTAATTGCATGTCATTACCCTAAAATTAGGGTTGACGTCTTGATTTTAACTACTATCATACGCATTTTCAGTGATTTAAAACCATCATTTATTCAACTGTAGATTGCCTTCTTCATAGCCTTTGCTTCTTTGTTGATTATATCACTAATAGGCTATTTTCCCAAGTTATATGCCATTGTATGCCCTAAATCTGAATATCATAAAAAACCTAACTTATAGCAGCTTTCTTCTAAATTATAAAGACCTTGTGAAAGTGTACTTGAACTCTAGGCACCTCTTATCGCAACCTTTCAAGGCTTGGCTAATAACTTTCCCTCAAATATTTGACCTTGCATCACCATTGAGCCCTCAGTTGAATATCTTGTTGGTGATCTTTTGTAGAGAAGCCTCCCTTGTGGGTATAATAACCACCACTAAATAGCTGAAGAGAAACCACTAAGCTGACAGGGTTGCTAATCTCTTGCTGCCATAACGCCTAGGTTGCCTAGTGAGGCTTTGCACTAGGCCTGCAAGATTTACAATAACAGAACCAACAAAGAATTTTAATCTTTACCTGACACCAACAAAAAAGTGAGAACTTTACTCTAGACATCTGCCTCCAAGTGACAAAATTGCCCTTCAAATGGATCAATGTTGATAGCCTTGTAGTAGTCTTGAATTAACACAAAATTGCCTTTGAAAAATATGTAAAACAGCCAAGAAAAAGACAAATCAAAGTTGACACCAAAGCTTCATGGAAATAATTGAATTATGGCAAAACAACCTCAATAATACACAACAACTTGCGAGAAGAGCAAACTCTTCATTTATAGATAAGGCTCTCAATATCTCTCCTCCTTTTGCTCCTTGGAAAATTTCTACGAAACCTTAAAGAAAGGTTGACTTGTCATCCACAAAAGGCTTGGAAAGTAAGTCATTACAATAATTTGATTTTACATTGCTTAAAGCCTCCAAAAAGGAGGTGACATCCCACTTAGAGAAGCTTGACTTGCTTCAGGGAGAGGCCAATTTGCCTTAAAGTCCAACGTCCCATTGAAAAGTGACATGAATTGACTTGGAGGAAAATTAAGAGGCCTTAGAAGGCCCAATGCTTAATGCTTGGCCATTTGAAAGGCAATGGTCTTCCACATTTGTGGCTTCTTCAGGATCACCCCAACCTTTTCTAGTATATCAAGCTCTAAAATTTCTTTGGGAATGGAATAAAAATGGTTGCCCTGCTGAGAATTGCAATGTTCTTCCCACACAACACCACATAAAGTGTTTACTGCATATCACTTGTAAAAGAGTTCTAGGAGGGCATCTATAGGATTTTCCTCATACTCATGCAACACCTCATCAAATTCCTTCCTTTGTTCACTGTTGACTACTGGAGTAGCACCTGATGATTATGTGAAGACTCCATGCCCAAGGATGATCCAGAGGACACTTGTACCATCAGATGTCATCAGTCAACAGAGTTTTTTAACTCTACTTCTATCTTCT
>APFE031633131.1:771-28808 GCA_000404065.3 Pinus taeda | reverse complement strand
TAAAGAAACACACTTTACCTAACTCTATACCTAACTCTATACTAGACCAAGTTGAACTTAACTATTTCCTATGTGTCGGAATATCCTAACAAAGCATTAGGTCTTTGTTCTTCCAATGGAGTTGCCAAAAAAGAATCTAGGTTGTTGTTTATCCTTGTCTATGGGATAAGCTCAACCAAGAAAATGAAGCTAAAACTTTGAATTACGAGGAGGTCGACTCAAATCCTCCCCAACAACAGCGCCAAAAATGTTGCTTCAAAAATCTAGCAGATATTGTGAGAGGCCTCACAAGACAAAGGCTAGAACAAGATATAACAATGAAGTGGAGGCCACTGTCACCTCAGCACTCGAGCTCCTTCTCTTTAGTGGAGTTTCAACACAACGAAGGCTTCCCAGTATAAGTCACCTAAAGGATATTCTAATTCAATAGCCCGAAGGTGGCAATTTCAGTAGGCTCAAATACAGCACTTTAGACTAAGAACAAGGCTCAAACCAATGTGATAAGGAATAGCAAACCCTCAAAAGAACCTATAAAGAAGGGCTTATAGCCTAGGGTTAAAATGATATGATACAAAAATGGCACACTTAGGCATATAAGACCAAGAAAAGACTTGCAAAAGAGATATCAACAAAAGGGAGCCACAAGCCTTCAATAAGCCCAAGTTGAAGCCTTAATGCAGAATTAGGGTTTTTCTAGCCCTAGAATTGCCTAGGCTCGATGAGGCCATCCTTAGGGAGGGATTTCCAACCATGCAAATTGCTAGATTTTGATGTTTTAAGGCTCAATAAAGTGGAACATCCTCCAACCAGCTCAACACTCATGTCCTAGTCGAATTTGGCCTCAAACCCTAAACCTAACGGCTTACCTCGAAGCGCTGAAATTTTTTGGGACTGAAATTCTAAGAGTCGATATTTTAGCGCCAAAATTTTAGGAAGACGAGAAAAAGAAGAGACTATGAAGTTAATGATTTTTTGGACCATAAATATGGATACCAATGCCTACTAACTACTTGATGGTGGAGTCTAAGGGGAACTTTCACTATGGAAATATCAAACCTTGGAAGGGAGTAAGGGGCAAAACCCTAGGTTTTCTCTTTAAAACCCTAGCTATCATCCAATACGGGGATAAAAACAATAGAAAACAAGAGAAAAGCTCACTAGGAGGTTCTCAAGGGAAGTTCAAGATTCTTGATTAAAGCATGCAATATTTTCACCAATAATTTCATATAAATATAAACATTTAGACATCGAATATAAAAACCTTAGAAAGATACATTGCATACAATAACCATAAAAAGATATTCAACAATAAATGCACTCACAAGATATCAATGAGCAATCCTTCTTTATCCCAAGATGACACCTCCACAACAAGCACTGATCTCCAATACCAAAAATCAAGATCACATGTCCACAAGAGTAGCGAGGTACAACAGCTAGGCCAAAATAATCCACAAGTGATGATGAAAAGAAAAGAGTATGGTGACCTTTATTTATATGAGGCCTACCTCACTAAATTTTAGCTAACAAAGCAGCTAAACAAGTTTGATAATGGGAAAACATAAAATAATCCTTGGGATACAAGCCAACCCACTAGCTTGATGTGAAAATATGACAAAATGGACCTACATGTGAGCCGTTAGCATCTAAACGACAACGATATGCCCTTTTTGGGCTCCAAATACCATGTCATGGTGAGATGAAGGCTGAAGGTATCTTCAAGCATCATGATCATCCATTATTTGAGGAATAATCCACAAATCCATTATTAAAGCAACTCCAAAGGTCGCAAATCCAGTTGGTGTGCCCCCATGTCATCTCCATGGGTGTCTAGTAGTCAACATTATGCTCCTCTTCTCCAGTGTTAGGGCTCCATCAAGTGCAACAAGCACCCCTTTGTCATCTCATGGAAGACGATCCTCATATGGGCTCTCCGTCATGGTCTACCCATTACGTAGTGTCAAGGCCAGCTTAGGGGCATGTCAAGTCAGATGGTGCAATCATCAAGAATCCTCTGTGTTGGGATGAAGAGGGTCAGCATCCTAGTTCTAGGGAGTGCTCTAGGATGTGCATCAGTTGCTCAAATCATGATGCCCAACGCTCTAATGTAGGTGGGCAGTGCTACACCTGCTAAGTCATCAACCTCTTTGTAGGTTTTGGGTCCCTGTGGAGTGGGTGCCCCCAAGGCATGTGTTGTTGTGGACCACCTAACAAGACCAACTTAAACTCCAACGAAAGCAACTATTCATTAGAGACTAATACCATATAAGCATATAAGTGGACCAAACTTGTATGTTAAGGGCATATTAATACTTCAAATTGGGACCACCTTCCAATATCTAAGTAGACCAAGTCTTGTTAAGGTGTTCCCTACCTTGGTAGGGGTAGCCATAGTCAACCCTATAAAGTGCTTCCAACCTCTAAGGGGAGGTGGCATTTCCAAGGTTAACCCTTCAATCAATAAGTGCTGATGTAAATGAGTGGCAGTGGAGGGGAAAGGCTTCATGCTTAAGTGAGATAGTCAAGGGGACCAGCTAATGGGACTCCACATCCTGAGTGTATAGATGTAATGGAGGGAATAATTGTGGAGGCATGAGTTACCTTGCTCGACTTGCTTTTTGCATCCCTATAGTGTGCCTTTTACTTCTTTTTGATAATGCTTTTATTTTGGGTGCAAAGCTCAAGGGTTAGAGCTTGCTCCTTATGAGGTAGCATTTAATTTTAACCCTTAAAATGAGATAGTTTATCTCGCATTACGGTTGGGACATGCAAAGGTTCCTTTTGATGAAAAGGAGTGTTCTCGCACAAAGTGTCTAGGCACCGCGACAACGCTCAGAGTAATGCCTGTCACTCTAATCCTTACTCACTCCGTTTAGACCATCTCCTAGACAAGTCAAGGGGGGTAGTCCCTAAGATGAATGAATGAGAATAGCCTATGAAACACAGGCTCTAGGAGACTTCAAGATGGACAACTTGATGAATTTAGAACAAATCTTGGTCAACTGAGATGGATAGATTAAACAATTAATACAAATAAGACACAATCACAAGAAAGAAATGATTTTAGACCAATGCCTTTATACTCAATTAACCATAGACCAAATAAAAACAAGTTATCCAGAGCAATTTATAAATGTGGCAAAGCGACGATCATGAATAAATAATGTCAACGCCCAAAACCTTATCACGTAAAATATTCTAGTAATTAAATTCTGTGAAGAACTATGAAATTTAAATGGTAAGCAATGATTCCAGATTTAAAATGATTTTCATTAATAACTCAGATCTAAAATAATTTATCATTCTCCATTAGTCAATTATTTTAAAACATTAATCGCACCTGACAATAGAGAAATCACTACCACAAAAGGACATCAAGGAACTTTAGATTAACAATTTAATTATTCCTTAGGCAATTAATTTAATGTGACCAAAAAAAATAAAAATCAAAAGGACTTAATTAAATTTAAATTTTTATGAGTCGTAGGCCACATAAAAATTTATTAAATGTGAAAGCTTAGGTTCCCCTTTTGATTTGTTTCATTCACTGTCAAAGTCAAAAACAAAAAACAAAAAACAAAAAACAAACAAAAAACAAAAAAACAAAACAAAACAAAACTTTAATTTATTTTTTTTAGATTTTTAACGTCTTTTAAATATTTTTCAATTCAAATCAAAAACAAAACAAAAATAAAAAAAATATGAAAAAAATAACAAAAATAAAAAATAAAAATTTAGATTTTTAATATTTTTTTACTTTTTAATTGAATATCAAATAATAAATAATAATAAATAAATTAAAACACAACTCTAATTCATAAAACAAAAAACATAAAAATAAAATCTAACCAGCACGATTCCTAAGCTAAACTAACACATAAAAAAAATTAAAGCTAACCTAAACCTAAATGAAAAGAAAAGAAAACGCAATGTAATGCTATCTCTGCAGGTTTGGGCCGACAGCAGAGGATGGCAGCGAGGAGTTTCGAGGAAGAGGAGTTGCAGGATTGAAGGATGCAACAGGTTGAGGAAGTCGCAGGAGGATTTTTGGATGCAGGTTAATGGAGCGAGAACAAGAAAAATTTCGAAGGGGCTTGCAACGGGGAGAGAGGGATGAAAGGAGAACGCGTGAACTTGTTTTGCAGGTTGAAGCTTGGACGGCGACGTGACAGAGGAGAGGAGGATCTGCGGATGGCAGCATGCAGGTCGACGGAGGGATGGATATGGCTGCGAGGCAGGGTTTTGCAGGCGAATAAGGAGGAAAAGAGGGTTGCGGAGAGGGGTTAGAGAGATGACAACGAGGGAGAGTCTGGGCAGCGATGTTTTTTGCAGGTGCAACAAAGGTGGAAGAGGAGCTCGAATGGGTGAGGAGAGTTGGAAGAAAAGGTTGTGGAGGTGATGAGGCAGCGTGAGGAATCGAGAGAGCGATGGCAACTGGATGGGAAATGAAATATGCAAATCGATGGAGGAAGGAGGGTCGCAGAGAGGGAAAAATGAGGGTTTTCAGGCTACATCTACGCAGGTATGAGCCACAACAATGGAGAAATAAGGGGTTTCTAAAAGAAATGAAATTTGCAACATATCTAAAACCCAAGGCAGCAGATCGGAAAACTCAGTCAACAGATAAATGGTAGCCAGAAGAAAACCCTTTAAAAAATTTCCAAAATTTCTGATTAAAATGTTGAATCCTTTTGCTTCAAATTTATCCATGAAACCCTTATGAAAATTTCCAGATTCAAAAAATTTTAAACCCTTGGACCGCAAAAATTTTGAATAATATCCCTGGAAAATATGTTGATAAACCCCAGAGATCCAGATCTTACCCTCCAGTGCCTAGATCTAGACTCTACACAAATTTATTCCTCAGATTTATTGCTACACGACAACAAGAAAACACCCAAACAATATATATAATGATAAAAAACTAAAACCCAGAAAAACCCATGTTAGAAAAATATTTACAAAATTTACAAACTGCAGGCTCTAATCAGCGAGATCTACCATTATACCACACAAAAAATTAAATTTTTAAGGAGGTGCTAACTCAAAACCCTTTGTGTATCACCAATAAAATCTTATGATAAGCCCAGAGCTAATTTAGCTAGGCTCTTCCGGGAACACAGTTCGGAAGTTGGCTGGTCCAACTGAAAACTTCCCCTAATGTCCGAGGATCTAAAATCAAGATTTCCCTGCAAAACTGATCCGGCCATTAAAAATAGAGCAAGAAACTAATAATGAAACTCAGACAAATAGAGATACATGTTATTATGTTCAAAATTTAGATTATTATTCAAACCCCAGCCACTGAATAAGATACCTGTACTCAAATCACTCTTTAGAAGCTATCATCAATGGCTTTAGAAAAAATTACGCATGAAAACAACACATCTTACAGTACCCATGAAGAGTAACACCAGCAGAACTTAACCCCAAAGTCTTTCTTTATTATCCAAAAACAACATTACACAAGAGCTTCTTGCTAAGCACACGACTCCAAGGTCAGATGTATCGATTGACAAAAGACCTCCTATTTAAAGATAAATCCTCCAACAAGCTATTTCAAGTGATCCTCGTCAAAGCAATCTCAACCGTTGGTAAATATTAAAATTTCTTTTAATCTCATCCATCGAAATATTTAATTCTTGAGGAAATTCGAATTTTTCAATTAAATGCATTTTAATTAACACAAAAATTAAAATTTTTGAGTTAATCTCTACAAAAATTTGACTTTGACTTAACACCTAGGGATCAAAGGTTTAAAATTTATCAAAATAATTGATTTACTTTAGTCCCGGGACCCTTTAAAATTTAATTTTTGAGGACCGACGAATTTTGCCTTTAGAGAATTTAAATTCACCTAGGACCTATAATTAATTAAATTTCTGGCTTAGGATTTAAATTATTTTTTGCCAGAAAATTTAACTAATTAACCTATGAGGAGATAAATTATTCTTCCAACCCTCAAAACACTTTACATCATGATTTTCATATTTTTTACATCATAGGGGGAAAACTCATTTGTAATAGACCCTCACAAACTACCCATTTCTGCGACACAAATATAATCCAGCAGACCAAGCAATTTGTAATAAAATAACCTAACCAAATTGTTAAAATTATTCCCAATCAATCTAGAACACTAGGACTTGCCTAAGATCCTAGCGATAAAATCCATTCCAGCATTGGGGTAAGATTGGAGGAAAACTTTGTCGACCATCCGAGAATGGATCGGTGAGACAAAAAACCTCCCAGAATGGAGATCGTCACTAGAAAAGTAGGTTTACCTAGGTCGTTACATACATGACACAAATCTGCTGAGATTATTTACATTATACACATGCAGAAAAGGGTTTACATAACATCTTGGAAGTCAAGTTGATGGTGATAGTTGGAAGGCACAGACACATCGATCAAGTGCTATCCCTTTTGCGAAAAAAGGGGGTGTACTACTATGGGTCATTGACATGTAGTGGTTGACATCTAGCTCTACTTTGGGACACGTTGTTGCATCGAAGGAATGTGAGAATCCAAAATCTACATCCACGCAACACACAATATAACATAAGTAGCGTCCATCCAAAAATCATCATATAACATTACGCATAGCAAAGGTATAAGCTCTTCATTTATTAACTATCCTAATAACATGAAAAACACAAATCTAACTACAAAATGAAATACTGAAATAACAAGGTATAAGTTAAAAAATACAATACAAAGATGTCCCATGGCATCAGATGCGTTCAATATAGTGCATACTGAGCATTTGCCTGCTTTCAGGCAAATTTGTTGGCTATTTTTCAGATGTGCCATGTCCAATCATGCACACGGTAGGACTTTTTCCTATCGGAAAATCAAGTTGCTCGCGGCCATCAGATTGATCAAACCACTTTCTCATTCTCTTTCTCTTGCGTTTTTTCTTTGTGGTAGGCTGTGATGTTTACGATGATGTGGTCGGTGCACAACTTCCTTCCTGATCTAAAAAATGCTCGTATGGAAAATTGGGAATGTTCAAGACTTTTGTGACCTACGCTTCCTTATGAACCTGATCTATTATGTCTGGTGGATCAACCATGTAAGCATCAACCTGATTCTTATCAATTTCCATTTTATTCGAGTCACCTTCAATTAGCCACTTTTCAATGGAACAAATGGCCTCCTCATAATAAGATGGAGCTTGTTGCAGCAGACAGGGAGGCTTATGATCTGTTGATGTTTATTTGTTTCTTTCATCCTCTGACCGATGTTGAAATTTTTGTACCTGTATCTTTTCCATTGTTATGGCATCCATCTAGTTAGTGTTCAACCTTCATAGCAATGACTTCCTTGGCATGGTTTTCCTTCATGGTTAATAACCTATTCTGAAGACATATCTGACCAGCTTCCATGTCCTTTATAATTTTATCATTCTTTGCTTTCATGCCCATGAAGCAGTTTTGCATATAGTTTATCTCTTTCTTATGATTTGCTTGCATGGTAGCTAACTGATTATTATAATCGAATCTCATGATGGTCATTTCTTCATCCATAGTTGACAATTTGTTTTAAATCGAACTTATTTCTTCTTGATAACTTACTTTCATTGCAGTCATTTGATTTGAATGATTGAATTCCATGATCGTCATCTTTTCCTCTAGGGCTAATAACTTGCTTTGCATAAAATTAATTTCCCTGGCATGATCAACTGTTAATCTTGCTTGATTAAGTTCCATATCTTTAATAAGTTGAGCTTGATTAACTTTTGCATTCTTGATTACTTGAGCCTAATTTAACTGTATGTCTTTCACCATTTGAATTAACTCCTTGAAATTATTTTCAACTTCTAGAATTTCCTTTACAACGCTCAGAGTAAAGGCTATCACTTTAATCCTTACTCACTCCATTTAGACTCTCTCCTAGACAAGTCAAGGGGGTAGTTCCTAAGGTGAATGAATGAGAATAGCCTGTGAAACACAGGCTCTAGGAGACTTAAAGATGAACAACTTGATGAATTTAGAACAAATCTTGGTCAACTGAGATGGATAGATTTAACAATTAATACAAATAAGACACAATCACAAGAAAGAAATGATTTTAGACCAGTGCCTTTATACTCAATTAACCATAGACTAAATAAAAATAAGTCATCTAGAGCAATTTATAAATGTGGCAAAATAACGATCATCAATAATTAAATGTCAACGCCCAAAACCTTATCATGCAAGATATTCTAGCAATTAAATCCTGTGAAAAAATCTGAAATTTAAATGCTAAGCAATGATTCCAGATTTAAAATGATTTTCATTAATAACCCAGATCTAAAATAATTTATCATTCTCCAATAGTCAATGATTTTAAAACATTAATCGCACCTGACAATAGATAAGATAAGAGAAGATAAGATAATTTTATTAATGTCCAACAAATGACCATAAGAGGTCAACGGGACTGCCAGTTACAATGATAATGAATGATTACATCATGCCAAGTCGGTGGACCAAATGGTCCCTTTTAACATTTCTTTTAAAAAGCAGAAAATACATCTACAATCTAAGTAAAGTAAAGTAAATGTAAATGTAGAAGCTAGAAGCTCTCAGCCTCGAAACAAATCACTGCGATGGAGCAGAGAAGAAGAAGAAGAAGGAGGAGAAGAAGAAAAGGCAGGGGTCTCCTGTCCAGATCCTACTCCTAACATCCGAGATCGAGAGAAGAAAACTGAGAGAAGCATGTCAAAGTCTGTTGTCCTGTGGGCATACTGGCTTGTCGCTGCTGTCGCCTAGAGGTTCTAGGGCACCTCCCAGGGGTGGATCCAATCATGGAGCACTGGTGCAGTCTTGTGGGTCAGCCCCCCTAGGACCACACTGATTTGTTCTCAGTGTTTGTGGGTCGGTCAATGGTTCCTTTGGTGCCCCGCGCTGATGGTAGCACCCTAAAGAAGTCCGTGATCTTCTGCGTGGTGTCCGATCTGGTGGGGGGCTGAAGAAAACGGGCTCGAAATTTGAAGGCCTCCTGGAGATAAAGTGCAAGGCATCTCAGATCAACATATCTGAGGAAGTTGGTTAAAGTCTGAGAAGACCTAAAGAGACAATGGAAACGACCTCGAATCTCGTAGTAAGCAGGGCATCCGAAGATGAAGTGTGTCTCTGTATCTATCTCCTGTAAGTGACAGAGTTGGCAAATCCTATCTGCCCTATCGATGTGGTGATCTGTCTCCACCCGGAGTCTATGAGACCCAACTCTAAACTGCCCGAGGGGGATTCTAAGGGCATGCATCCAATATTGGAACATGTACTGGGGTCTGATGATGAGCCCATCCCTGATTTCCAAGCAATGCTCCGCGCAGAAGGCCATTTTTGGACACAACCCAGTGGGAGGCTTGGTCCATGTAATCTGAATGTATCGTCTGAAAATATCCTCCTTAATGATTTTATTTAGCTCTTGTTGATTGGGGAGGAGGCGGCCTGGAGCATTCAGAGAGTACTAAAAAGGAGGGAGATGGTCAATCTGGATTCCTGAAGCCTCCAGAAGCTGTGTCACACCGGTGTACCAACATTTGGATTGGCCTGTCTGCATACTGGCGATGTTCTTCGAGGAGCAATATGCTAAATATGGGTTATCTGTCACGACCCTTCCTCGTGTCTGCCAGGCCTCAGAGCCTGTGCAGGAGCGACACTAATCTGAATATCACCTCTAGGCGGAAAGGTTGAGCCCCGAACCCTGCTAGAATGATGTGTTGAAGAACTGTCTGCTTGCACCTAATGAAACAGCGCAAAAGGAGGGTTTGGACTCACTCCGCTGAGGCCCAATCTGACTCTAGGAGAGAGGGACCCCAAATCTCTGAACCGTAAAGCATTGTGGGGCGAATCAAAGTGTCCATGATGCTCATTTTGAACGAGATGTCCTGGAAATGGTGCCGGAAACACTGCCTCTCCAAAAGGGCTAGGGAGCCATACCCTTTGTTGATCCAAGGCTGAAGGGCTGACCGCAAGCTGAAGCGAGGCCCTGAGAACTGAACTCCCAAATATGTATAGGTGCTGACAATCTCGATCTCTTCTCCTTTAAATAGGAAGTGGAAGTCCAAGGTTTTCTTGACTCCATTGAAGACAATCACTTTGGTTTTACCCAAATTCACAGTTAGATGCCTCTAGTCATAAAAAGTTGCGAGAGCATCTAGCTGTCTCTAAAGGCCTTCTTGGGAGGAGGCAATAAGGGCAATATCATCTGCAAAGAGGAGGATGGAAATCAGGACCTGGTGAAGAAGACACCCATCTGTATCTTGGATATGTTCCTAGAGGAAGGACTCAAGCTCTTCGATATAGATCCTGAATAAAGTAGGAGAAAGGGGGTATCCTTGCTTAACTCCAATGGTGCTTCGAATGAAATCCGACATTCCTCCGACTGTGTGGAGACAACCAAGGACGGCCTCATAGAGGCGCATGATAGCTGTCAAGAGAGTCGAGGAAATGCCAACCTCTCTTAGCCTCTGGAAAAGATCTTCCCTCAGGACTGAGTCAAAGGCCTTCCAGAAGTCTACAAAGCAGCAGTGCACTTTAGAGGATCGATGCCTAGCCTCCTCGATCACCACACAAAGAGTAAGGATGTGGTCGATTGTCTGGTGATCCGAGCGGAATTCTGCTTGGCCCTTGGCTCTGAGTTGTCTCTGCTCAAGGAAATGGGAGAGTGTCACGTGGAGTGTTGTAGCATATCGCTTGGAGAATGTGTGCCCAACCATGACTTTCCTGTAATTGTTGGGGTCGGAAGTAGGCCCTGACTTATGGATCGGATAGATAATGTGGTGTGACTAGCCATCCGGAAATCCATCCCGAACCACCTGGTTGAAGAGGTCCACAGATATCCTACTAGGGGGCGAAGTCCATGCTTGAAGAATTCTGCCTGGAAGCCTTCTTCGTATGCTACCTTGCTGCTATTCATTGACCATATTGCCTCTCTGATATCTTTGTCGAAGAAAAGGTGGCAGGAGGTGGGGGGGAAAGTAACCTGAATCAGAGGCTGCCCAGGAATGTCATACAGCGGGGAGGTGTGAGAGAACGTTGAGGCAGGATCAAGGTCAACTGTGGTAGGTGAGCGCCGGGAAAGGATGGTCCCCCAGAAATCTTTAGGGGAGCGAAGGAGGAGAGTAGAAAGAACCTGTCTCCTATGGGCAATGAAAAGGCGCTTCTTGTGGCGAAGGAGGCAACAGTAGGCTGAACAGAGATCTGGGTATGTTGGTATGGAGTTCCGGAATGCATGTCGGAGGTCTTGATGCATAGACTTGCATTCCTGGTCATACCATTTATTCATTGGTCAATTTCTCGGTTTGCGAGAGGTGGTGGCGATACGGGTAGAATGGGGGAAGGATTGGAGCGTAGCTTCCCAGATTGCATATGAAAGGCACTGTTACTTGTCCTTGGCAGAGCTGAGAGAGGTGAACTAGGACTCTGATGGGAGTGTCTGTCTGAGGATAGAGGAGAAGAGATCAGGGTCACCCTCCTCAAAATGGAAGGTGGTCCTGGAAGGGCTGCGGGGAAGAGTAGGGGCTGGATTTGGGAGGTTAAACTGCAGAGAGAGTGAGAGAAGTGCATGATCTGCGAGAGGGATGGGGGTGATCGAGAATTTTTTATGTAAGGGAGGAGATCTGGGTTTGCAATAGCGTAGTCAACCACACTTGCTCCGCCTCCAAATGGTCTGCAGGTAAAAGAAGTGCGAGGATGGGAAACATGGTAGGCCATTCAGAATTACCAACTCATGAGATTCTCCCAACTGTAGTAGATATCTCCCATAGGCTGTGGTGGGTCCCAAGTAATCCTTGGAGGTCCGGTGCATGCTGATCGTGTTCGGGTCAATCCCCCGAGTGCAAAATATATCCTCTGTCCGGTCGTGCATAAGTGTCTGGAGGTCTTTGGTCCGGGCATTGAAGTCCCCCATGAGAATGACGTCCCCTAATGCCGAAAACCTGGTGATGTCAGAGTACAAGTCTGTAAAAGGGTCTCCGTCTGAGCTATTGTGAATAGCGTAGGAAGACGAGATAGGTGGGAAGTAACAAACTGCGACATAAATGTCTCTCGGAGGTGATGTTCTGGCTCTGATCTGAATCCACATGAATCTGGCATACTCATTGGTCGCAACCACCGATACTCTGCTCCTGAGGCTATCACGGACGAGGCAAGCAACACCCCCTGATCCCTTGACACCTCCTGAACTCCGTGTCTCCTGTCTGCAAATTGCGGTCCACTGGTATCCTGTAATGTCGGGGAGAGGTCGGACTAGGCTCGCATGAGTCTCGGTAACCAGGAGAATGTCTGCTGAGCTAAGGGCTTCATAAAGTAGGCCTAGTGAAGACCAAAAGGAGTCATTGCCATTCCAGCAGTGAACTGAGAGATCCGTGCCCCGCCTCCACTCCACTTAGGCTCGTCATTTGGAGCTATCTAAATGGGATGTCCATCCTGGGGGGGAAGGTGTCCCGAATAACTGCCCGAAGGTTTCTAATCACTTCCCATTTCCCTGCCTGTCTTGCTGCTGCAACCTGTTACCTGGCCTGTTTCAATTCAACTACTTGAGCTCCTGTGAGGCATTCATCCAAAAACACTTTATTCGGGAGAGAGAATAGCTTCCGCTTGGCTCGGAGTACTCGAAGTCTATCCGAGGAGTCACGAAACCTAAGGAAGAGGGTAGAGTCCTGCCCTATCCAGGCTTTGTTCAAGGTTATGTCTAGTATGTCGAGAGTGTCTCCTAGAAACCCGTTCCCCTGTTCCATTAGGTTTGCTGAGGGGGGAGGTGTAGGGAGTCCTCTTACCTTAGGATTTAATTTTGGTTGCCCGTTGGGTTCTTTCCTCCACGAGCTTTGCCTGCACTACTTCCTCCACTACTATGAGCAGAGGGGCCTTGTCCTTTCCTTTGACTACCTATGCCCATGTGCTGATATGCGACTCTGTTTCCTGTTTAAAGGACATTTGTTGGGATCTAATTTCCTCCTGTTTGTTTTTAAGATCTATGATCTCCGCTTGTAAAATCTCGTCGGAATTCTGCCTCGCACTTTGTTCTTGGTATTCCTGCAATGTTTTTCTAATAGATGCATTGTCTCCCTCTACCAATAAAATTATGTTTCACAAGGTGCCAATGTCGGCTTGCAGCTTGCGATTTCCACCTCTAGGTGTTCCATTTTCCTCATAATTTGTCTAATTTGGGATGTCCAGAAAGCAAAATCTATTTCTATTGCAATATTGATGGGGCTGTATACATTCTCATCTTTATTGTGGCACTGCTAAAAGTACTTCAGCGGACCTCTGTTGTTGAAATCATTGGACAGTGGCGTTTCGGCTTCCCCAGGATCTTTGTTGTGTTGCTGCTCTTCATCATCAGAAACAATATTTATGGCCCCCATTTTGAAGGATTGCCTCGATTACCGAGACCTCATCTTTGTGATCTCACTGTGACTGTTATTTTGACAGCACAGGATTCTTCTTTCTGTGGCTGCTTCGAGCCCTAATCGTTGTGGCAAGACCGAACCCTTAACTCAAGGTTCGATCAGATAGAAGAGGCAGGAGCAGCAGGGAGCAGACGCGGGGGCAGACGCAGCAGGGAGGAGCAGCGGGGGTAGACGGGGACAGCAACAGGGACAGACACAAGGAGGAGCAGCGGGGACAGACACGGGGAGGAGCAGCGGGAGCAGATGCAGGGAGCAAACGCAGGGGCAGCCGCGGGGCAGACGCAGCAGGGAGGAGCAGCGGGGGAAGGAGGAGATAATGTAACTCTAGGAGGAGAAGGTTGTGTGTTATTTTCATCTATTGAAGCACTCATAGAAGAAGACTTGGATGCTGACAGAGCAGTCGCGTTTGTTCCCCACTGATTGAGAAATCACTACCACAAAAGGACACCAAGGAACTTTAAATTAACAATTTAATTATTCCTTAGGCAATTAATTTAATGTGACCAAAAAAAATAAAAATCAAAAGGACTTAATTAAATTTGAATTTTTATGGGTCGTAGGCCACATAAAAATTTCTTAAATGTGAAAGCTTAGCTTCCCCTTTTGATTTGTTTCATTCAACGTCAAAGTCACATAAAAAAACTTTAAATATTTTTTTTTTTAGATTTTTAATGTCTTTTAAATATTTTTCAATTGAAATCAAAATCAAAATATGAAAAAACCCAAAAAAAAAAAAAAAAAAAAATGAATTTTTAAAATTTTTTAATGTTTTTAATACTTTTAATTGAATCAAAATAAAATAAAAATAAAAAATTAGATTAAATTAAAACACAATTCTAATTCATAAAACAAAAAATCTAACCGTATGATTCCTAAGCTAAACTAACACAAATAAAAAAAATTAAAACAGACCTAATCCTAAAAGAAAGAAAAAAAGAAAACACAATGTAATGCTATGTCTGCAGGTTTGGGCCGACGTTAGAGGATGGCAGCGAGGAGTTTCGAGGAAGAGGAGCTGCGGGATTGAAGGACGAAACAGGTCAAGGAAGCCACGGGAGGGTTTTTGGATGCAAATTAATGGAGTGAGAACAAGAAAAATTTCGAAGGGGCTTGCAGCGGGGAGAGAGGGATGAACGGCGAACACGTGAACTCGTTTTGTAGGTTGAATCTTGGATGGCAACATGAGGAAGGAGAGGAGGATTTGTGAATACAAGCATGCAGGTCGACGGAGGGATGGATATCACTGCGAGGCAGGGTTTTGCAAGCGGATAAGCAAGAAAAGAGGGTCGCAAAGAGGGGTTGGAGCAATGACAGCGAGGAAGAGTCTGGGCAACGATGTTTTTTGCAAGTGCAGCAAAGGTGGTAGAGGATCTCAAATAGGTGAGGAGAGTTGAAAGAAAAGGCTACGTAAGTGATGAGGCAGCGTGAGGAATAGAGGGAGCGATGGCAGTTGGAGGGGCAATGAAATATGCAGATCGATTGAGGAAGGAGGGTTGCAAAGAGGGAAAGATGAGGGTTTTGAGGTTGCAGCTACGTAGGGATGAGCCACAACAATGGAGAAATAAGGGGTTTCTAAAATAAAATTTCGAAAATTGCAGCAGATCGAAAACCCCGCGCAGCAGATCGGAAAACTCAGTCAACAGATAAATGGTAGCCAAAAAACCCTTTAAAAAATTTCCAGAAATTCTGATTAAAATGTTGAATCCTTTTGCTTCAAACTTATCCATGAAACCCTTATGAAAATTTCCAGATCCAAGAAATTTTAAAACCTGGACCACAGAAAAATTGAGTAATATCCCTGGAAAATTATGTTGATAGACCCCAGAGATCCAGATCTTACCCTCTAGGGCCTAGATCTTCACTATACACAAATTTCTTCCTCAGATCTGTCGTTGCACGACAACAACAAAAAACACCCAAACGATATATATAATAATCAAATCTAAAACCCAGAAAAACCCACGTTAGAAAAATAACTACAAAATTTACAAACTATAGGCTCTAATCAACCAGATCTACCATTATACCACACAAAAAATAAAAATTTTAAGGAGGTGCTAACTCAAAACCCTTCGTGTATCACTAATAAAATCTTATGATAAGCCCAGAGCTAATTTAGTTGGTCTCTTCCGAGAAAATAATAATAAAACTCAAACAAACAGAGATACCTGCTATTATGTTCAAAATTTAGATTATTATTCAAACCCCAACGACTGAGCAAGATACCTATACTCAAATCACTCTTTAGAAGCTATCATCAATCGCTTTAGAAAAAATTATCACTGAAAACAACACATCTTACAGTATTTCCATGAAGAGTAACACCAGCAAAACTTAACCCCAAAGTCTTTCTTTATTATCCAAAAAAAAAGATTACACAAGAGCTTCTTGCTAAGCACAAAACTCCAAGGTCACATATATCGACTGACAAATGACTTCCTATTTAAAGATAAATCCTCCAACGGCTAGTTCGAGTAATCCTCGTCAAAGCAATCTTGACCGTTGATGAAGATTATAATTTATTTTAATCTCATCTGTCGAAATATTTAATTCTTGAGGAAATTCGAATTTTTCAATTAAATGCAATTTAATTAACTCAAAAAATAAATTTTTGACTTAATTTCCCCAAAATTTTGACTTTGACTTAATCCCTAAGTATCAAAAGTTTAAAATTTATCAAAATAATTAATTTACCTTAGTCCCGGAACCTTTTAAAATTTAATTTTCGAGGAATGACAAATTTTTCCTTTGGAGAATTTAAATTCACCTAGGACCTAGAATTAATTAAATTTTTGGCTTAGGATTTATATTATTTTTTTGCCAGAAAATTTAACTAATTAACCTATGAGGGGATAAATTATTCTTCCAACCCTCAAGACACTTTACATCATGATTTTCATATTTTTTATATCTTAAGATGGAAATCTCATTTGTAATAGACCCTCACAGACTACCCATTTCTGCAACACAAATATAATCCAGTAGACCAAGCAATTTGTAATAAAATAACCTAACCAAATAGTTAGGATTATTCCCAAATCACTTTTACATAGACTCGATCTAGAACACTAGGACTCGCCTAAGATCCTTGCGAAAAAATCCATTCCATCTTTGGGGTAAGACTGGAGGAAAACTCTGTCGAACATCCGATAATGAATCGATGAGACAAAAAACCTCCCAAAATGGAGATCGTCACTAGAAAAGTAGGTTTACCTAGGTCGTTACATACATGACACGGATCTACTGAGATTATTTACATTATACACATGCAAAAAGGGTTTACATAACATCCTGGAAGTCAAGTTGATGATGATAGCTGGACGGCACGGACACATCGATCAAGTGCTATCCCTTTTATGGAAAAATTTAAAAAGGGGGTGTACTGCTATGGGTCATTGACACGTAGTGGTCAACAAGGAGCATCAAGTGCTCAGTAACTGAGTGATGGCTAATGAGAAGTGTAGAGCTCATGCTAGGCTTTTTCCCACACACTAATTCATGTCTCAACCATCTTTTGTATTTTTATTTTTATTTTTCTTATAATTGTGGCCATCTTATGATTTTCCATTCTTTTCGCTGCAACAACCTCCAGGGAAATATTTCCCAACCTTGCTCGAGGATGTGCATAAGAGAGTACCAAATCCAAATGAACCAATGACAAGTCAGACTTGAAGAATGGAGACGGTATATATGGGATTTATAATGTGACATGAAAAGTGTCAAGTATGGTCTAAGGGAGAATGAACACGCTATTTCAATCTAGGGTTTCCAAGTAGTGCCCCTTCAATAACCCTAAAGCCTTAAGGGAGGTCCTACTGGATTAGGGCTAAGGATTAACCCCCCTAGTAAGATGAGAGAACAAATTTATAGTCAAGATCAGTCAATCTTCCAAATCACCCTTTATCCATACTAAATGCCCAAAACAACAAGTATAGGAATCTGATTGCAAAATTATCGAAGTACCTATTGAGTAGCATCCCACCTTCATCTAAGATGAACGCCAAATGGTGAGAGGTGCATAGCTAATGCAAATGGGGGAGGCATATGGCGAATCATCATCAAGTGAATGTAAGAGGTTGTTGACTAACTGGTTGTAAAATGTAGGAGAATAAATTCTGCTACGAGGTTACCCATTTTGGTGGGTAGCATGGATAATATATAAATAGTATATAAGTAATTGATAGTAGATAAATATGATAATGAGAGTACAATTAGGGTCCTATATATATACCTATGTGGGAGTGCCCATTCACATAATCATGTCCTTTGGGACATGTCTTTTTATAATTATTAATTATAGTGTATTAATTATTATATCATTATTATTTATATTTATTTTAAACATATTTATGTTCATATGAAACAAAATAAGAATATTTGTATATTAATCTAATCACACTCAAAATTAGTATTTATTAATACCTTAAAATATGATTGCAATTCAAAGCTTTCGATATCGGAAACTTGTTCTCGAACTCCCATTTCCTTGACATTGAAGCTCCCAAAAAGCTCCCAAGTTCCCAAAATTGTTCCGAGCCAATTGGGGACATTTTGAGCCCTTTCCCAAGCTCCCAAGAACATCATAATGCTAAAAAGTCTTGAAGATTCCATGAGTGGTACCCAACCAACTATGGAAAATATATATGCATGCTCTCACGCATCAATAGCATGCATCTCTGAAAAATTTTGTGTCCTCTCACAGAGACGTCATTTCCTTTATTCACTATGCAGTAGCCCACATGATAGCACATTGGCTACCATGGAAAAAGGTAATGTCCATTTTCCTGTAGTACTATTGTGCTACCATACCTTTTGTTACCTCCCAGACCCTCACCTTGGATGGTAAAGCCCTAGCTACTATAGTCAAACCCAAAGGGTAAATATACAAAGGCTACCCACTATAACCACATTAGCTCTTTCACTCTCTTTTAGGCCAAATCTCTTGCATCAAAAGGGAAAAATCCCTATAAACTACTAAGTCTAATAAATGAGGATGTCTTTAAAAATATTATAAATGAGGATGACTTTAGAAGTAAATTCCAAATTTATGAAGAGAAAATGAATAATAAAATTTTTTTAGTTTTTAGGGGCAACCAAGAGGAATGACAGGTGCCTAAATCAAATTTGGGCATATGGTTGATCTAACTATTTTCCCATAATTCCATGGTTGCTACACCTTCAAGACCAACCTTGCATTTTGTTTTATGAGGGACATGCCACGTATTTGGTTTGCACATGCCATGTTGGATATTGCACATATTTTGGTGGTTGTTACACTTTGGTGCTTAAGCTTGGAGAACCTTTGCCTTAGTGTTGAGCACTTCGCTTTATGAGGCCACCTTACATGCGTTATCATACATAAAGGTTGATACATCCACTTGAGGACTTTACTTTTCCCACATTCCCACGCTATTTTGGTGAGGGCATCCACTTATAGAGGATGTATACTTGGTCTTGTACCTTTGTTGGCATTATGTATACCCTGGGATGTTGACATGTGCCACATGAAGCCTTTACCACACTTCTACATTGCTATTGATGGGGCATCCTATTCATAACGTCACGCGTGCCTTCCATTTAAGATTTTACATGATCTTGCACATTCTTTCATGGTCTCACTCTAGAGAGTTACACATCTACCACTTGAAGAGACACACATGCCATTTGGAGGACTCATTGCACACTCTTGGTCCATTGATGGAACATTTCACTCAACAACCTCATACTTACTTATTTTTGGAGGTTGTTGCATAACTAAAGCCCTTATTTTCTCATTGTTGACTTGTCTCATGGAATTGGTTACAGGAGAACGGTATTGTTTTCCTAGTGTTGAAGGATGTAACTAGTGTCGCTCTTCAATATTATATTTGAAATGTATTTGTCAAAAGAAAGAAAAAGATTTTTTATTATTAAATAAATTGGCTTATTAAAGCATGGATTTCATGCTTGGGTCAATTGTTTTTAGGTCTAAGTCTCCATTGAAGACTTCTAGGGTTTATGTTAAGTGTCCTTGTCCATGTCACAATGTAAAGAACCCTTCTTGGGAATTATTTGTCAAGAAATAAAATTATTTTGATGTAAATTAGGTCAATTAGGCCTCCTCCACCAAGTCGGCCTCAAGGAAGGACAAGTCAGCATAATTAGAAGAATTTGATCACCTAAGATGACTATATATAAGCAACAACTCGACTCATTTGGAGGACATCTCACACAAGTTCGAATTGAAGCAGCTGGGAAGCAGAAAAGGTGTGAAGTTCAAGAAGGAAGCTGGAACCAAAGTTTTTAGGTCTCTCTCTCTCTCGTGCAACGAAATTCTGAAGTTGCATCAAGGTCGAAGTTGTGAAGTTGTTGCATCAAGGTAGAAATTGTGAAGTTCTTGAACCAAGGTCAAAGTTGTAAAGTTGCATCAAGGTCGAAGTTGTGAAGTTGTTAGGTTGAATCTATTGAAATTGCTAGATCAAAACTGCAGTCCTGAAGTTAGGTCGAAGTTTTGTTGTTGAGAAGCCAAAATTTCTGGATTGTTGTTGGGTTGAAGCTGTTGGATAATAAGAGACTACTAAATCATCTTGGAACGTTGTCTTGGTGGAGGAGGAAGGTCTGTTGGTGTAGGGGCTTGGTCTATCTCATTTGAATTACTAAATGAAAAGTTCTTGACTGTGTTTTCCCCTATATAGGGGTTTTGCCCTAGCTGTGCACCTACATTTGGTGTCCTTGATCTTCGTTTTTTGGTTTTGGTAATTGCTTGATGAACTAAGATAAAGGAAGAACATAAGAAAAACAATAATAACTCAAAGAAATCACAAGTAATTACCAACAAGACAAAATCTTTCTGCCTTTCCGATTTCCAACACCTAGCATATTTTATTGAATTTTCTTGGATAAGAAAGTGAATCTCAACAAATCATTGCAACTTTTACCAAAGATGTTGAAAAGGTTATTTTATTGTATTCCCTGGAGAAATTAGTGGATCTGGGAAAACAAATCATATTTTATTGTAAATGAAGACGAAGCTCAAACCTATATAATGGTTTGCTCTCTTCATTATTTCTCATGGACGGATTGGGGGACAAATGCCCTAGAGCTTAATTGAATCTTTGTTGGACATATTTGGAAGATAAGAAAATTGCTTAATGGATGTGGAAGTCTCCTAAATCTTTATGCTATCTCATGTGGAAGAAATCTTCTCATAGTTATTGAATGGGATAAGATCATTCCTATTGTATTTATTTATCATTAGGATGTTCTATATAGATATGTGTTTCATTGTATTAGATCGTATGCACATGTAATACATTCCTAATAGGTATGACTTTTATAGCCATTGAAGTCTATCTATCTCAGTAGTCTCCCTTGATGAATTTCTGGAGTTTGGGACAGCAAGAGAGTGCTAATATAGTTTGTATTTGCAGCCATATTATTCCTATTTTTCTTTAATAGGACAACCTTCCATTGAACCTTGACTTGACTCCACTGCCCAATGGAAAGACATTAGTCTCCAGTCCTTCCATCCACTATATTTACTCAATGCATAAAAAACAGTTTCACTAAAACTTGCTCTTCACTTCAACATGGACCCCATTGCATACGTAGAAATTCTATTATGGGGAAGTCCCCTTTGAGCTGATGGAGAGCCAACCTAAAGTGCAAAAGATGGTCGATGAGGGGACAATGGCCTTCCTCTTAGTTACACCAAAGCCTTGCTTGAGCTTTAGGACTTACCTCAAGAAGTGAGGGTTTGTGTAATAAGACATTTGCTCCTTATATCTATATACACTGAGCCGAACACCATTTTGATCAATAGCAAGAATTCATCCAAGGAAATTTTGTAAAATAACAACACAAATCTATTGAATATCAACCAACGTGTCAAGTTTAACTCAACAAACCTCCTTGCACGTGAGCTTCTTACAAAGAGCAGAAAGACTCCATCGTCTTGGGCATTCTCCTAGTTTACGATTTGCAATAGAAGATAGCTCCTCTATTCCTTGCACACGGACATTATAATCAATCAGCATCCTTGATGCATCACCACCTATACCAACACCAACCTGGAAAGAATAAGTCAATTAAAGATATGAATATAAGTTATTAAACTTGAAGTATACAACTAAGTAATTCAATCCATGAAATGAACGAAGCTTTACTTCAAGCTTTAAGTCCCAAACCTTAACTGAAGATCCATCCTCCAAAAGTGACTGCAAAAGTGGAGGTATTCCAGAATGAATAATATGCATCACATCACAACGATCTTTATCTACACAAATTTGGAGCAATGCCACTTTTCTCTGTATTTCACCAACTATAGAAACAAAATAAGTTAGAGTAAAAACAACATGTGAATGCAACCCTTGAAAAACAGTGAGATCAAAGAGCCAAATTAACTCATTAATCAAACCTTTTATGTATCTAACTAAATACAAACAAGCATGAACTTATGGCAAATACTAGCCATGAAAACATTGGTATACAACAGTGATGTGCTATGAGGGCATGAAATTGGAATCTACAAAAATTATGGAAATGAGCATGATTTTTTTGATGCAAAGTGGATGCTAGGATTGATCATTGTAGGATTGACTGAAGGGTAGAATATGACTTATTTGGAGTGGAAGATGAGGTTTTGTTTGTTTAAATATTTTATTTGTAGAAATTGTTTCAGTTAATAATGACAAAATATATAAAAAGAAATTTCTACCTATAACAAGTAGTAGGCATGATTAACCTATCAAATCTTTAAACGCAATAACTTTTTTAGGAAATAAATATTAAGCTAGATATGACATTTTTAATAAGCAACACCCAACGAAGGTTTTGAAAACACGCAAGCATTAGTCCAAGCACATCTACTTGCACTACAAATAGGTATACATGAATCTATGTATTTAGGTAAGTATAAATATATTTATGTGCAAAGGATAAATAGATATGACAAAAAAGAGGTACACCAAGTACAAGTATGGAGTACCTAGTAAAGAATCCCAAAGCATGTTGTTGATGGTGGGGCCATAGGTCACAAGGTCAAATTTAGTCAAGTCCCTTGAAGTTACTAACTGCCATTGTGGCTGGCGATTAATTTGTCCTCCATTTGGACATCCCAACCCACAAGGGTTTCCTTATAAAAATATCTAGATATAAATACAAGAAATCGTAAGACCCTATGCACCAAACATTTGATACAATTAAGAATGTCGATGGTACAGTACAACTGAAATCATGTGAAATTAGTAAAGACTTATGTGCAAAACTGCAATATCGCAGAACCTTTTCTCTATATATCTTATAATTACAACAACAAAAAAAATTACAAAGAGTAATACAAAAAGTAGAAGGCTATACACCATGAATATGTTAATCACTTCCTCGAAGCTATTAATATTGAAATAAAATCAAATACTCTGAGGGATAAAAATGCAAGGTATCTTTAATCAATAAAGTGTGCTTAGCCAGAAACTGATGACAAACATCATCCCTCTACAAAGAACAAAAAGTGGATAGATAGTTGACTACATGAGCAAAAATAAAAAAACTTATTTTCCAAAGAATAAATAATGCCAAAATTCACAGGAAGTGCCATATCCCATAAAATGTAATACAAACAAGAGAGCAGCAATCTACAAGCAAAGCAAAACACCAAAGGATCCTGTCTAGAATCAGAACTACATATTGATCCTCAAGATAACTCCAACAACTAACAAACTAACACTCCCATAAAATATCCTTCGTTGCCACCGTACGAAGGCAAACCAAACAAAGATCATCAAAAATCCAACTCTTGGCCAACAAAGCATTGGACAGAATACCCTAATACTAAATAGACTACCAAAAAAGAAAAACTCTCAATTTATATGAAAATTGCACCAACCAAACATTGTGCAATCTACACAATGTGCACTGAGGGATAGGGATAATAGGTATCTTCGATGAAGCAACAAATACAATCATCATGAATCACATTGTAAAAGTGAACAACCAAATCCCTAGCCTTAATACCATCAAAATAGTCTAATCATCCTAGTATCCATTTTAAAGAACTCAAACTCTAGGATAAGGCCACTCAACTTTATAATCGAAAGACAATCAAGGACAAGGAGACCATTACCTTGAGTAAGAGTACACCAATACTTCCAAGAGCGAGAAGCAGAATCCCATAAATTTTCTTGGAATAAGATGCCTTTCCTACTCAATCTCTTAGCCTAATAGTGAGGTGGCTCAACTAGACAAGAACCTTAGACCTTCCACCTCTAAATAGGTCAGCAACCTAAGTCCCATCCTAGCCTACCGCCATCCCACTACCAAGCGACCGAACATGCAAATATTTTTCAAGCTAAACATATACTCCTAAGAATGAGAAATCCCAACACCAAAAATAAGTGGGGTATCAATATAAAATTAAAAGACCAAAGGTCCCTCTAACTCATCTTGTGTGTTCACCAAACATCACCTTATTCTGAAAAAACACCTACCATGGTGTTGGACCCTAAAGACATTGTACTACCCACATGCTACAATAATACTATCGCTGGTGGCAATGTGAAAATTTCAAAACTGAAATCCTATTGTGGCAACTGGAAATTATTCTTCTAATTGTTAGTTGATTTAACAATTTATCTGCTACGACAAATATTGAATAAATCACACTACAACCTTCACAAATAAAACAGTGGAAACAAAAAGCGTTGAAAACTGAGAAAATCTAGCACACGCACACAAAAATGACATTGTTATTTTTGGACAATTGTCCCCAAAAAAACCCAACTTGGGAAAATCGGTGCAACAGATGAAGGTTTTATTATTAAACAGTAGTGAAATCCGAGTACAATAATCTGGATGTCCAAATCTAGCTATCTTGCAGAAAATACTGGCAAAAATACAAGAGGGAAATTTACCCTCACTCTGGGGAATTCGGCTCTTGACTGTCACTGAAAAGCAAGTCGTCCAACTAGGCCTGCACAAGCTTTGCATCACTCTAAAGCTACCTGCTCTACGTGTTTCTCGAACTGACTGCTAATCAAGTCGCCCTACCTGTTGTTGGCTAGCAAAACATCTCTTCGGCACTCCCTCCTGGCCTCTGGAACTGAAAACGTCTACCCTCTTCAGCAAATCGAATTGCCTTCTTGAGGCTTTGCGTTGCCTCACCACTATGTTATTGTAAACCCATTATGCACTATGTTATTGTAAATCCACTCTACAAATTTTTAATGTAAATGATGCTAGTAAGACCATGAATGTGTGTAACAACCAAGGCAAGCCTATTATTTTGTTGATAATTTCATCCTATGAGGTTTTTCATCTTATTGATTCATCTGTGTTTCTAAACACAGAATGGTCGGCAGAGCTTTTCCCTCCAACTTCACCCCAAAGCTAGGGTGGAATTTGTAATCAAAGTCTTAGGTGAGTCTTAGTATTCTAGTCGAGTCTTATGTAAAAGTGATTTTGGAGTAATTTAAGCTAATTGGCTAAATTATTTTATTACAAATCACTTGGTCTACTAGATCATGTTGTGTCGTAGAATTGGGTATATAATTTGCGCGTCTAAGCCGAATGGGTATTCCCCCTTTGAGGGTTGAATTGTAAAAATACTTATGTAAAAAAAATATTTGAGTGCATGGTCTCTCATACTTATAGACACCATGGCTAAAATATTAGAGGGTAGAAAAAATATTTAATCCCCTCAAGTGTCAACTAATTAAATTTTCTGGTAAAGTGAAATTAAATCTCAAGCCAGAAATTTAATTAATTAGAATCAAAATTAAAATTTCCAGAGAAATTAAATTCTCCACGTGGAAAAATTCGTGGGTCTCAAAGGAATTAATTTTTTTACGTCCTCTACAAAGGGAATATTGGAAATTTCAAGAAAAATTGGACTCTTGGACATTGGTGGTTAATTCAAAGTCAGTTTTTCGATGAAATTAGCTCAAAATAATTAATATTGGGCTAATACAAAAGGGATTTAATAAAAAAATGAAAATTCCTCAAAATAAATATTTTCAACGGCTAAGTTTAAAAGATCATCAAGGATTTATCAATGGCAAAGATTATTTTGACGAGGATCAAGCCAACTAGCCGTTATTTTTCCACTTGGAAAATTTATCTATATATAGAGAGTCATTTGTATGTCTCAGGCATCTGAGATCTGGCTAAGAAATTGTTGTTGAAGCATTGATGTAACACTATTGTCCCGCTGGGAACATTTATTGGAATCATAATAAATACTTTCGGGTGCAGTTCAAGGTGTTCAGTGTTCGTTGATTTGTGGTATGTGTTGGGTACGGGCTTTCCTATATTATGTTGATTAATGCTAAAATTTGGTTTTCATTAGATGGGGATAAAGTCGTTCTATTGATAGATTTTGGGTTTATCTTAGATTATTTGATTTGCATATTGTCTAACAAATTTTCTCGAGAAATATATATAGTGTTTGCCGGTTCCCCAGTCCTTGGTCTCCAAGTTCACAAACTGTGGACATGAACCGACCTTGTTTGGATTCCAAATATTATGTGGTTGATTTAAACTTCACTAAGGCTATAGTGTAAATTGATTTTCTAGAGTGTTTTTAGCCATTTATCAAAGAAAAAAATTTATAAAAATTATTTCTCAAAATCTATTTCAAAACCCTTGTACATTTGTAAATTTTGTAAATAGATTTGTAATTTAATTTTGCATATTATTTTTTCTAATTGGGGTTTTGGGCATTTCATCTCCATTTTTGCAGGTGAAGACAAAAGAAGAAGTTGAAATAGAGCTAGATCTAGGCCCTTGAGAATAAGATCTAGTCTCTAAAATTTTTTGCAAGGCCAGCCACGGAAGAATTTTCAGAAAATTGAAGAGCTAAAGCAAAATAATTTTCGAGAGCAAGGGTTTCAAATTTTTAGGGCTCCTAACCCTAGTTTTCTCCTCCAAACCCTCAGCGTCAACCTTCTAGCCCTCTGCGTCAGGGTTTCTACCCTACTTGAGGTTGGTCGTGAGCCTAAGGACTTCGGCCTCCCCTCCTAGGCCTCCCTCTGCCTCTCGGCCTCTTTCGTTGCCCTTCTTCCTTTCCCCCGAATCTTTATCCTCCTATGTGGACTCTCTTCCTCCCTCCTCAACCTCTGTCCTCCTCCATTAAGCCTCTCTTGACCTCCTCTCTCCCCTCGGCCCCTCCGCTTGCCCTCGATCCCCTTTCTCCCTTAGGCCACAGCACTAAAGGGCTTGCCACTCCTCTTTTGAGGCCTCCCCTAGGGTGTCGCGGGCCTTAGGGCTTCATAACCCTAGCCCGCAACCCCTAGTGGGCCTTTAGGCCATTCTTTGCCCTAATGGCAACCTTCTTAGGCTTGTCGTGAGACCTACTAGGCCTCTTGACCATAGCCGCATACCTATTTAGGACTTTTTCCCCTTCTTTTTGGCTTTTCCTAGGCCTAGATTGCCCTAGTCCATCTCTAAATTTTGGAATTGAATTCTTGGTGGTTTTTGCAAGATTTTGGGCTCAAAAAGTTTGATTTGCAGGTGACAACTTCATTGCAAAATTGTGGCAAGTTTGGGCAAAGTGATCTTCAAGGCTTTTGGCCTAGGGTTTGCTCTTTAAACCCTAATTTCTCATTGTTTTATTACAGCTGTAAATTCTGATTCATAGGAGTGATACATAAAAGCCCTAAAAGCACATTAAGTTGGTCAAAATACTATAAAATTGCATAATTCAAATTTCCTAGAAATTTGGCCACTTGGGCATTAAGGATCTAGGCTAGACCTAAATTTTAGCTTGCTGGAAATTATCTACATAACTGAATAACTAAATCTGGAATTTTCTAAATCACACATCTAAAGGGGCTCAAAAACTAAAGTTTTCAGTTTTGGCAAAATTTTCCAAGTTTTGTGATCCGAATTTAAATAGGAACGCAACAAATTACAGAGATAACCATAAATACAGATATGCAGCGGAAATAATACTTCATTTCATTACTATAAAATACTGAAATATGCTTACAAACAGAAATGGAAAAAAACCAGCTAGGGCGATGGTAGCTTATCTTTGAGAAGAGATGTTGCGGCTACATGCCTCTGAACTGTGTTACAATGAGGCTCAAAGGCCTATTTATTGTTGAGAAACAATAGAAAACCCTAAACATCCAAAAACCTAACCCTAGAAGATGAAACGCCAAACTGTGGGCCCTGTTTGGGTAAATTGGTACATCAAATTCCCGAGGTCGTAACTTTGGCATACGATCTCCGTTTGATGCGCACAGTATCTCATTAGAAAGATCTATCCGAGAACTATAACTTTGGGAAGAGCAACATCGGTCCATGGACCCAAGTTACTCCCAGTTTTCCCAAAAAACGTCGTTTAGGGCCTCAAAACAACTCCGGAAGTTCAGGACCCGAAAAACTGCTAAAAATAGTAAACTGTGCTACAATTAAGGAAACTGAAACGTTGAAAGAAACGATGGTGGGGGTCCAAGTGGACTTGGCATGTGGCCACCAATATCCACCTGGATCATTCCTCCCCCCTTAGGAAGCAATGGTCCCCATTACGTTGAATTCCTTCATGAGATGAGGAAACTTCTGCTGAACTTGGTCCCTGGTGAGCCACTTGCCCTAGTGAAGGAGTTGGCCTGCTTTGACAACTCGATACAATTGGATATTCTGCTGGCGAGTGTGC